>KE372672.1:291650-306914 GCA_000418225.1 Zizania latifolia
GGGCGGCGGCGGCGCGACGACGACACCATATGCGGGCGACAGTGGCCATGCGGTGGCGTCGACGACCGTACGGTGGCCATGCGGTGGCTACTCCGGCATTCATTCGGCGACGACGATCGTATGAGATGGTGTCGTCGGGGCGTATGCGGGCCCGAGGCAAACACGACTGATGACTGCTGTCACAACGTCTTTCAGGACGACTGGCTTATGTCCATGCTGTACAGTTTATCGTCATACCATGTTTTAGATAGTAGATTAAATCTAATATAAAAATACGATGTGAACAATAATTAATTGCATGACTTACTGTTGATTGTGATAGATTGCTTTCTCCCTCACGTAGAGCTTCGTGCTAATAACGTGTTGAGTAACCTCGTCCTGCTACCTACGTAGTCCAGAGTTTCGACAACGAACGAGAGATAATATATAGGAGAAAACATGCTAATTCTTTATTGATCTGAGTTATGTACATATAATGAGAGATGACCTCTCTATTTATAGCAAAAAATCTCTAGAGATAAAGATGCCGATCTCCGAGATTCGCGGTAACCGAAATCGGTTTCTCGACGCAACAAAGCCAAATACGTAACTTGCTAGGAATCACCTCCGTTAATTCACAGCTAAGGCAACCAACCAACTTCGGTAAAACGGCCGTCGAGTCGAGGAGAAGAGCGAGGAAGGCGGCACGGGCGAACATCCTGGGCTTCTAGAAGGTTCGGCCCAGTCCCCTCGAAGCTTCTAGATAGAATCCTCGCCTCCTCTCTCTCTCGCAATCTCCCTTCCAGTTTGACCCTTCAGTTGTAACCTGCCCCGAGATCTGATCCCTTCTAATTCAACCGCCTCTCAAATCCACCTGTTTCCTCTTCTCTCGGGGTTCGTTTCCGAATCGTCTGAGTGATCAATCTCGACTCCGACGCTGAGCTCTTCTTCGTCGGTTCTCTCGTAATTTACATGCCCTTAATTGCGATGTTCTTGTTCCTCTTTGGGGGTGCTGATTGGTTAGTGTTGCTGCGCAAATTAGGGTTTGGATTTCTTGCTTGCGCCTGAGGTGGGCGATTTCGGGAGGTAAGGGCAGCCATGAACGGCAATAAGCAGTCCCTGATATACAGCTTCGTGGCCAAGGGCTCCGTCGTGTTGGCCGAGCACACTGCCTTCTCCGGCAACTTCAGCACCATAGCCGTCCAGTGCCTCCAGAAGCTTCCCCCTAACAGCACCAAGTCCACCTACTCCTGCGATGGCCACACCTTCAACTTCCTTGTCGACCGCGGATTCAGTACACTACCAATTCCCGTTTTCCTTTTATCTTTCTGTGAATTAATTAATTGTGATAGATGTTGACCTCACCTGATGTGTTTGGGGGCACCAGTATTTCTTGTAGTTGCAGATGAGGCGGTGGGGAGGAGCGTGCCGTTTGTGTTCCTGGAGAGGGTTAGGGAAGACTTCATGCAGCGCTATGGGTCCAGTATCGATGAGGAGGGGCAGCACCCACTTGCCGACGATGCAGATGAAGATGACTTCCTGTTGGAGGATCGGTTTAGCATCGCCTACAACCTTGACAGAGAATTTGGGTATGAAGTCATCATAACCATTACCATGTTACAGTTCGATGTTTTTTTACCATCAAATATGTATTTAACTAGAAACTTTGTCTTGGGTATAGGCCGAGTCTGAAGGATCACATGCTGTACTGCATTAATCATCCAGAGGAAATTAGCAAGCTCTCGAAAGTGAAAACACATCTCACAGAGGTCAAAGGGATTATGATGGACAACATTGAGAAGGTATTTGTTCAAACTTCAAACCAACGCTTTTGTTACAGACAGAATATAGTGTATTAAACGTGTAAACAATTTTGTGTGAGTAAGGTTTCACACAAAACTCTGAAGTCTGAACTATATTATTCTAGAAACCTAATTGTATATAGGGAGTAGGGACTACATAGGTTCCTTTATGTGCGATTTATTTCTTTGATGAACTAGTTGTGGATCTCATGTTAGGGTATGATGTAAACATGCTGACATGCTGTTTCACTTGTTCTGCTCGAGAAATAAAATGCAATAGTAAAACCTTTTCAATAGTGTGGGCCGCATACAGGTGCTGCTTAGTGCAGAAAGAGAGTCTCTTCAAGTTTCTTGTCGAATATTATTACAGTTTGCTAATGTCGATGCTCTATATAAGTTCTTCAAAATTAGGTCATGAACTTCTGATGGTGTGATTAATTACAAATTGAACAATTGATTATAGGATCTTGCCGTAATGCCCTTTATTTTAAAATCAAGATCAGACTTATCTTTTTATGACTGAATATGTACTATTGTCATTGTGCTGATGAATCGTCTGTTCATTGTTTTACCTAGGCATTTTTTTAATCAAACTCTTCACTCTGGTAGTATAGGCGGTTGGCAAGCTAGTTGCAATATCTTTGGGTATATCAGTATCTTTTTAATTGTACTGATGTAGTAACCGATGTCCGATGTCTAGCACCATTACTCTGGCAGTATGGTAATGTCAAGTTAGTTGAAATATCCTGGGATAGATCTATTTTAGCTGTACCAATGTTTGGTACCTATGTAATAAGAGCATTTAGCGGGAAGCCAGACAATGCAAACAATAGTCGCAGCTTCATGTCGTTTAAGTATTTAACTGAATACAAAAGAAAAATAATATTCTCCTTTCTTTGATATGTCATGTTACTGATTCTTACTGTCCTGAATTTTGTATAGATATTGGAACGTGGAGAGAAGATTGAGCTTTTGGTCGGCAAGACTGAAACCTTACAGTCACAGGTATGGATATAGTTCTTGGCAGCTGTAATCTGTGTGAAAGTTTTGTTTGTATAAGAATTTGCAAGTAACTATGACCGAGGGGCGTGTTTTCAAATAATCTTCAGGCTGACAGCTTCCACAGACATGGAAGAGAGCTCAGGCGGAAGATGTGGATTCAGAACTTGAGGTTTAAGTTGATGGTTGGCGGTGGCATTGCAGCGTTGATTCTCATCCTCTGGCTGATGGTTTGCAGGGGCTTCCAGTGCTAAAACATTCAAAGTCTCGGTTTCCCTTTCCTTTTTTTTTTTGCATTCGATGTGTTTACTCGTGTCGTGTGCATATATAACGACCAAGAAATCGTGCTTTCAATATGTTCCGTTCAAAGCTATCCCGATATGATGAGATGTTTCATATCATCATAGGTGGGTCTGGAAGACTTGGTGTAAACAAACCTTGTGGAAAGAGACATGATATGGCTATTTGTGTTCTGTACATTCTGAAATGCTAAGCTTATTTCGACACTTCTCTCTTTTTCGTTGTCCTGAATACTGACTGGGTGCCGCTCCAAGACTTGTGGTGTGTATTTCTCATTCAACAATCGATCGGTTCTTTGAGTTGTGAGGATGTAGGTAAAGAGAAGGATGAAAGGTGCCGCTGATCTTTAACAATTTGCAGGGTATACTCAGCATACCGCAGCACAAGTTGGTTTCTATTTTGGTTATTTAATTGTATCGTCGAGGGTGTTTGGTCTAGTGGTATGATTCTCGCTTCGGGTGCGAGAGGTCGCGAGTTCGATTCTCGCAACACCCCGTTCTTCAGCTCAGCGGATTAATTTTGGCCTGTACTACTATGTACCAAGTTTTATCCAATTCACTAGTGGTTGTTTTCTACTGGGGGTGGTCTTATCTGGTCTTGCACACAACCTCTTTATAGGAACATGTTTCAGAAATTGATGAAAATTTGGAATTACTAAATTTTTTGAAAGTATGGGTGCTTACTTTGTATCCAGTATATTGTCAAAATATGATCTATGACAATGGTGGATCTCAAGATGTGAGAGGCTTAACAACAGTGATGACACCAATCTGTGGAGAAACCGTCGTGGTTGTGCAAATATCCTTACATATATATGGCATTGCCACACCGGGACCCTTATGGAGTTATGGTCAAGAGTTGATATTATTCTTAATAAATATTTTTTGAAAGGATCATGTGGGTAAATTTTCAAAAGGACTCGTATGTTCCACAAAACTTGTGTTCCAAATAAGCACCTAATTTGTCCCAGAAATGTAAAGAAGTGGTTTTTATTTTTTCTCAGTTTACAAAAATATATTTTGATTTTCACTTTTTGCAAAAATATACTCTTATCATATATTTGGAGGGTGATTTATCTTTTTTTCCTCCTGCCCTGGACAAATATTGGACACATTGATTTTTTTCGTTTAGGCCATTCTCGCCTACTTGGACGAGAAGGAACTAAAATGAAAATATGGCAACCGACGAGCAACACCTGGTTGCCATGTTATAAAAATCGCCCTTTTATATTTTTATAAAAAGTAAAAAACCAAAATACGTTTCTGTAAAATGTGAAAAAATTAGAAATAAAAAAATTCCATTCTCACTCTCACATGTGGATGGGCCTTTGTAAGCCCACCCGGCTGGAGCGTCGCATCCCGTTCCGTTGGATCCAACAGGGGCGCGCCCGCATAAAGCTATCTCCCCTCGCAACCCCTCTCCACAAATTTTGAATTCTCCCTCCTCCCACCCCACCCGCTCCGCCCCCAAAAAATTCCAAATCCCCCGCACTCCGCGCCCCTCGTCGCACATTTTGAATCCTCCGCCGCCTCCTCCTCCTCGCCGCCGCCGGCCGCCGCCATGTCGTCGCGGCAGGACAAGGAGAAGGCGGTGAACGTCCAGGTCCTCCTCCGCTGCAGGTACGCACGCTGCGCTGCCCGTTCGCGTGAGCCCCTCCCAGATCTCCCTAGATCCGCCGCCCCTAACTCTCCCCGCTCGCGCAGGCCAGTCAACGACGACGAGCTCCGGAGCAACGCGCCGCAGGTCGTCACCTGCAACGACTACCAGCGGGAGGTCGCCGTCACGCAGACCATCGCCGGGAAGCAGATCGACCGCGTCTTCACCTTCGACAAGGTCGGTTTCTTCCCCTCCGCGCCCCCTCCGAGATCTGCAAATTTGAAATACAAGTCCGTTTCGCCCTACTCTCGCTCTAGTCACTGGCGTTTTCGCAACGGGGTTCAGCTTGTGGTTTTCGTGATTGATGCGGTGATTTTGACGGCAACTAGGGGATATTTAGTGACTAGGGTTTCTTACAAGCATCGAACGAGCTGAACCTGCATTGGGCACCGCATTGCACTCCATTAAAACACAGGAGTAGTATTCGTCACGATGCACCGTTCCTACCACTTTTTTTAAGAACAACGGCAGGAGCTTTGCCTCACTTGACTGATAGAAGAGAATACAAAACAGGCTCAGGAAGGTGCTGCTCCTTGTTGGAGAGGCTGTGGATTATATTTCACTGCGTGTTTGGCTGCAGAAGCAGAGGTCTAATATGCAATTGTTTTCTTTTTTTAGGTTTTTGGGCCAACAGCTAGGCAGAAAGACCTGTATGACCAAGCCATTATTCCAATTGTAAATGAGGTCCTCGAGGGTTTTAATTGCACCATCTTTGCCTATGGACAAACCGGCACAGGGAAGACATACACCATGGAGGGTGAATGCAGGAGAGCCAAGGCAAGCCTATGCTGCTGTTCATCTTTCACCAAGTGTTTGCCTCTTGGAAGGGTCACTCACTGTTACTTTTTCTTTTGTCGAAATGCTTGCAGAGTGGACCTAAGGGCCAGTTGCCTGCTGATGCTGGGGTAATACCTAGAGCAGTCAAGCAAATATTCGATACCTTGGAGAGACAGAATACTGAGTACAGTGTTAAGGTCACATTCCTGGAGCTGTACAACGAGGAGATCACTGATCTCCTTGCACCAGAGGAGATATCTAAGGTTGCCCTGGAAGAAAGGCAGAAAAAGACCTTACCTCTTATGGAAGACGGAAAGGGCGGGGTGCTTGTGAGAGGTCTGGAAGAAGAGATAGTTACGAATGCCAGTGAAATATTCTCCCTTTTGGAAAGAGGATCCGCGAAACGCCGGACGGCAGAGACTCTATTGAACAAGCAATCCAGGTTAATCCTTGCCCTTATCATCCTTTAAACTTAAACTGCTCGTCTTTACAAACTTTATGTGCTTATTACCATCCGTAACATTTCAGTCGTTCGCACTCCCTTTTCTCAATCACTATGCACATAAAAGAGGCAACGCCTGAAGGGGAAGAACTGATAAAATGTGGGAAGCTAAATCTGGTTGACCTGGCTGGATCAGAGAACATCTGTCGTTCTGGAGCTAGGGAGGTAGGGTGATGTATAACTAGCTTGAATGTGACTGATTTAACTGACATGCGTCAAATACTTTAGGCTATCTTGTCGTTATATTAAATTAGACACTCTCTCCTGATTGTAGGGCCGAGCAAGAGAGGCTGGTGAAATAAACAAAAGTTTGCTTACTTTAGGTCGTGTGATTACAGCCTTGGTTGAGCACCTTGGACATGTTCCATACAGGTAGGTTGTTCACATATTCTTGCAGCAATAATTGATTTTACCTTTCTTACCTTGACCACAAACTATCTCCCCTTTCAGGGACAGCAAGCTTACGAGGTTGCTCCGTGATTCGTTAGGAGGGAGAACTAAAACTTGCATTATTGCTACGGTTTCACCCTCTGTACATTGTATAGAGGAAACATTGAGTACATTAGATTATGCACATCGAGCAAAGAGCATCAAAAACAGACCTGAGGTGATCCGGTTTCATTTTCTCAAATTTACAATAATAATACTCTGATGACAGTGTGGTGTACAAACATAATGACATAAAATAGTAGTATTCACAGTACGTATTACAATCATAAAAATAGGGAATAAATTCAAACAGTAGGTGCCTAGCAAATGATAATACTATAATGGATTTAATGATTATAAACTGATTTTGGGTGAATTCCTTAACACATTTAATTACATGGTGCAACATGGGACTAATGCCTGATATAATTTTACATTGCAGGTAAACCAGAAAATGATGAAATCAACATTAATCAAAGATCTTTATGGAGAAATCGACCGACTTAAAGCTGGTATGTAGTGAATTGACCGTCAGTTCTAAGAATGGTTACAGAATAACCTCACAAAAATCTCTTCTCCCAGAGGTCTATGCTGCTCGTGAAAAGGTTGGAGTCTATATTCCAAAAGACAGATATCAGCAGGAAGAAAATGAACGAAAGGTAATGCTTTGAATTTAAATATTTAATGGATCTGGAAGTGGAAATATTCCTTGTTCTTTATTGAAATTACTTCTCACAAACCTGCTATAGCCTATATGTATTGTCAGTCTCATGTCTTATGTAACTAAGGGAGGTTTTGGAAAGATTTTGCAGCATTTTCCTTTTTGATGTTAACTTTTTGTATATTTCCTTTTGAAGGCCATGGCTGATCAAATTGAGCAGATGACGGCTTCATTGGAAGTAAACCAGAAGGTTTGTAAAGTACTCTTTGTGTATACATCTTATTTTTGCTAATTGTTTAAAACTGATATTTTGCTCTGATTTCAGCAAATTAATGATCTTCAAGAAAAGTACAACTCTGAGCTTCAACATTCTAATGATTTGAGCAAAAAGCTTGAAGCTACAGAGGTGACTGATGTTTTCTACTTAGTTCTGATTCCTTTATGCTATTTTACACGTGAAGGCTTATAGTTTCATATTGTGATAGAAATGTTTGGACCATACAAGCAACTTATTATCCACAACAAAAGAAGATTTGAAACAAGCTCAGTATAATCTGAAGGAGAAAGATTTCATAATCTCCGAGCAGAAAAAAGCAGGTTCAATTTTATATCCCATTTTGAATTCCTGCAAAACAATTGATATTAGTTCTAAGTTCTAACAATATTTTAATCAATATGTGTCCATCAGAAAATGCTTTAGCGCAACAAGCTTGTGTTCTGAGATCAGACCTGGAAAAATCCAACCGTGATAATGCTTCACTCTATTCAAAGCTCGGTAAACATTTGAGGCTTAACTCTGTGATTATGCTATATTGTTGCTCACTATTATCTTTTCCATTTGGACTAACTGAATTATTAACATGATGAAATAGCTCGGGGAGATAAGCTAAATGTTGCAAATAGGTCTGTGGTGAACACATTCCAATCTGAGCTTGCTTCAAAATTGGATATTCTCTCCGCTACCCTCACTGCATCTATAGATCAACAAAACAAGCACCTTAAGTCTGTTGAGGACCTATGCCAATCTTGTGTTGATTCCCATGACATGGTATGCATCACTAGTTCTTATTTCATAAATCTGCATGCCAAATTTTAGAAGTATCTATTTGTACTCTGGTAGCACATTATATACTATTTTTTGTTAATTGTATTAAGGCAACGGTGGAGATTAAGAAGAAAATTTTGGCTTCAAAGGCCCTTTATATGTCACACATGGAAGCCTTCCAAAATGTTGCGCTCCTGCACAAGGCAAATGCAAATTCAACATTGGAGGATATATCATTACTGTCTGCTGCAAGCTGTTGCAGCCTTGATCAGGCAAGCAATCTTCCACTTGTTCAAAAAATAAGTAATTTGATGTTCTTTAGTCCTTGTGACTACCCTTTGCTTGAAGTATTCTGATGGCACTGTTGTTGCTGACAGCTTCTAGCTTGTGTAGAGGGAGAGGCTCAGAAGATATTTAGCGATATCCAGAATTTGTTAGCTGACCACCGAAGCGAAGTGGCACACTTCACTCAAGAATTGCAGGAGGTCAGTTACTTAATCTGACTGTCTAGCACTCCAATTCTCAGCATGCATTCCTATGATCAGCTCTGAGTTGAGGTTTGCTCCTGTCATTTGGGCAGAGTTTCCGGACTAGCTTGGACAGGACGAAGGACATGTCCAGTTTCATTCTTGGGCTCTTTGACAAGTATGTGGAGGAAACTTCCAAGTTGCAGATCCACTCCGATCACACACATGAAACGCAGGTCAAAAGCCTTGAAGATTTTCAGAAGGCCTATGAGGTGATCCATCCCCCTTTCGTTCACCGCTCAATTGACAAAATTGGGTTGGTGTATTTAATACAAGTCAATTTCATGCAGGAGCAATCAAAATCAGAAGAACAACAGCTTCTGGTGGACATCACCAGTTTGGTGTCTAAACACATTACTCGACAACGAGAACTGGTGCGTGGATGCTATCATAAGTTCACAATACACCTCGATTTCTTCACAGATACAATAACAAGTGATGAGATTGAACTGTTTCACATTCATGTTGAGCCTATTAAGGGCCTGCTTGGTGCACCGCATTAGAAAGAGGGAGTGTTTTGCTTCTTTTCAACAGAAAATAATTTTTCAGTAAAACTTTTATATTTGTATTTGTAACAGTAAAAACACTAAAAAGAACAACGAAAAACCCTTAATATAATATTTAAAATTTAGTTCTAGGATTCAAATTTTGCTAAAACTAGAGTCTAATAGCCCAACCAAGCAGGGACTAGGTCTATCTCACCTCTTCAGCCTGCATTTGACGGGTGATCATAATTTTTGGTTAAAACCTGGTGTATTTTTCTGCAGGTGGGTGGTAGATTAAACTCTCTTGGTGATGCTGCTCGTGGAAATAAAGCATTTTTGGATGAGCACACGTCCACCATGGAGGTTGTCACGAAGGACGCCAAGAGAAAGTGGGAAATGTTTTCAGAGCAGGCGGAGAATGACTGCAAAGTTGGGTCCAGCTTCTCTGCAGCTAAGCATTGTCGCATGGAAACCATTCTGCAGGAATGGTACGCCTTTAAATTTACTTCAAATATTTAAATGCTTCTATAATTGATGCATTTTAATTTGATTGGCTTTCTCTAAGACTCTAACTAATGAATTGTACTTGACTGTTGACTCAGCGCATGCACCGTCGACTCTGGTGCTCAACAGTGGAAAACATCACATGCTAGTGTTAACGAGCTGTGCAGAAAGCAAGTAGATGAAGTTGAAGCACTTGTCAGGCAAGTGCATTTGTTCATCTTACCTTCGTGTCAAATCATATCATCTTACCGTCGATCTACTCGAAATGACACCTTGCACCAGTTACAGTACCCAGTCTGCAGAGTTGAATATTTTTGAAAACCTTGAAATCTAATTAGCTTTGCTGTCTTAATATTTCAGGGGCGCAGTTGAAACTAACGAGCAGCATGTAGCTGAGATTGCATCTTCCCGTGCCATGGCTGAGGAACAAGCAAACAACAGCATCAAGAGCATACTCCAGGACCTTGACAGTAATTTCTGGGATCTCAGCGTTGCTGCTTACTTGTAACACTGAGTTCCCCAGCTAATCTTGGATTGTTTCACATCTTTTTGCTTCAGCTATACTGGAGGAGGCTCGCGGTTCGACGTCAAGAGTGGTGTCGACGGTGGAAGATCATTTGGTAGAGATACAACATCTGCAAGAGGATCACTCCAGCCAGACTGCCGGCATCAACACGCACGCCGACAATGCTTTCCAAAGCAGCTACAAGGTGAGACCAACAAACTCCTATCAATCTCTCCCACCAGGAGCTCTCGAGCCTGAAATCCGGCTGCTGCAAACGCCGTTATTGCAGGACTACGAGCCGACCGGCGAAACTCCGGTGAGGTCGGAGCCGGAGGTGCCGAGCAAAGTCGCGATCGAGTCGCTGCGGGCGATGCCGATCGAGTCCCTGATGGACGAGTTCCGCGAGAACCACCCCTACGAATCGAGCAAAGAGCCCAAGCCGTCGCTCATCCCTCGCTCGCCGCTCGCAACGCTCAACTGATGGAGATATCCGTTTTGGATGGAATCTGTGTGTAATTTTATTGGGGCATCAAATGCTGGCTTTTGGTGTCCTTGTTGTGCCAGTTTGTGGGTTGCGAGCTATCTCAGCTTCCCCCGCTGCCCTTCCCTTTTCTCCATTGTTACGTGTAGCCCATTTGTTGTTTTCTGTGAGTATGGAGCAGCGGAATCGTGTGTCGAAATTGTTGAAATGATGTGTTGTTCATTGCGTTCGAAATTGGGGTGGCTGCTTCAATCTCATTGCCCTGCACATAAAGAGGCAGATGAGGTCGGGTGATTTATTCAGTTGCGGTAGAGCTGCATCTTGGAGCGGTTCTCCTGCTCGGCGATCTCGGCGAAGACGGGGTCGACGATGATGTGGCTGTCGATGCGGACGGAGAAGCGGCGTGACCAGAGCAATGCGCTGGTCTCGCCGGCGATCTCAGCGGCGACGTCCAGCTCCATGTGGCGTCGTAGTGCGCCGGAGGGATGAACAATTTGGAAGCGATTTCGAAATAATAAGATTACAGTACAATCATTAAAAAACCCAAAACAAATAAAATAATAAATAATTTTGGCTGACAAAGTTTTTCTCAGGCAATAGGCCATGCGCAAGCAGATTTGCCGGTGAGCAGAGGTAGCTGATTTTGTTGATGATAGTGTACGATTGGTGCTAAGCGACCGAATAGAGGAAGAAGTCGTATCTAGATGGGTATACTCTTATTGTATTTTTAACTATTTTGTTGCAGTCATTTTTCGAGATTTCTTATGAACGTTGTATTAGAATGTTTCACTCTCTTCTATTTAGACGTTGCGTAATTGTTTTTAAGACTTGCAGCAGATTGACCGGCTAGGGTAGTTTCAACGCTCTACCTAAGATAATTTTTACAGCATTAAATAGTATGACATATATGATAAAAGATAATATAACATTTAAGACAATACGAGAAAACTAGCTTTTCAACTAGGCATAGTTTGTTCACAACATACAAAACATCGTAATTTTTTTTATTAAATTATTACTTTCTCTGTTTCAGAATATAAGTTATCTAGTCTTGACTAGATTTATCTATAGATCAATAAATCTAGACATGTATACATTAATTATAAATAAATTTAGACAAGACCATAATAATTTATATTATAAAACAGAGAAATTTTATTAAATTAATAGTGCGTTCTTATTTTTATTAAATTATTATATTAAATTAATAGTGTGTATTTATTTTTATTAAATTATTATATTAAATTAATAGTGTGTATTGAGATAGTTAAAGGGCGTTGACCAGGCGGACACCCCAAGGGAGACGACGGCACCCTTGGCCATTGGCCTTTCCGGAATGTTGCGCCCTCAATTCAGAGCAGGAATCAGCCTCGTGACGTGGTTCGTTATTACTATTTAAGACTTGATTATTGATAAGTGAATCAACAGTTGGATTCTACCGTACGCTTTGATTAGCCTGAGTTTTGTGATCCGAAATAAGATGGCAGAAACAAAACACATGCCTTTCCTGAGCTTCATCTGTCATTCTACTACAGCCTCGTTTCGGTGTGCTAAGACACACATAACTCATTCGCTATTATAAAAAGAGCAAACGGGGCAGTAAAACTCTTTTACAATTATCCGATTCCTAGTCAAGAATAGTGAATGCACAATCATACGAATGCATATGAACACTCGAAATACATCTAAAGCATATTGACACTTGGGAGAGATGGACAAGCAGAGGGATTCTCAGGTGACATATGTTGCCCTCAGGTAGTCTATGATCTCAGCGCTCTCAAACATCTCGACCCCAGTGTTAGGATCTTCAATATAAGGAGCCTGCAATAGCAGCAATACATCTCACATACTCGGCATACAAAAGAAGAATTTCTACCATTCCAGCCATAGTTTGATGGTCACGAACCTGGAAAACGCCATATTTCTTGAAGAAATCCTGTCGCTTGGGGCTGCCACGTGAGCAGCTGCAGCAACATTTTTCAGCTATCAGTTACAACTTACACGAAGAGAGTAATGCTTACAAAGTTACAAGCTCCTGCGTACAGGCTGATGGATCGTGCTGTGTTAGTGCTATAGAGATGAAATTTGTCAACATGGCCCTGTTCTTAGGGCTTATATACAGCAGGGGTGAAGACTATTAGACTGATGCTAGATGGCAGCATATCCAGCTATTTTGTTATGGGTGCAAAGTTATAAGCATTTGAATACCTGTGTAGTAAGTGCGGCAACTCTAATTCAACTAGGGCCTCTCGTACTATTTTACAGAAAGGAGATCCCTGATAATGAAACATGCACCGGTCAGATTCTGGATATGTCACTATGCCACAAGATAAGAACACGAACGCAAAAATATGTGGAGGATTAAGACCTCATATGCCCATATTTCTATTGGCTGGGGTGGAAGCTTTGCAGGAGTATAGGAAGAGCCCTGTAAAGTGTAAAAAATAAAGGGTCAGCCCTGGATACGGTTCATGCATAACTTAAGATGTCTTCATGCAGCAAACAAGCTAATATGGCCTGTTAAACATGTACCTTCCCACCACGCCCAATCATAGCTAGCCCCGCTGTTATAATCTATGGAAAAAAGAACATAAGGTTATTCAAACTGCACAGCTGACTATTAACTGGCAAAATACAGGTTACCACACAGTAAGAAATTCCACAACTATCATATATCAAATAGTAATCAATTAACATTAGATTCAGAAATATATTTCTGACAAAGGTAAAAGAACAGAAGCACATCATATACTTATGGAATACTGAACACTTACTGTTAGTAGACCAAGTGATAGCATAATTGGAACACTCCCATCACCTGAAAAACAAGGGCAAGTGAAGGAGATTAATAGGAAGTATTCTGAGGAGCAGGACAAGGGATATATGCCAAATTGTGACATGAAATTGGCACCATATTTGTCAGCCAGATATTTTATGATGTCATCTGATTCATACATGGAAACCCCTGTATTTGGATCCACCTGCAACATAAGAGTACCTTAGATGATGATAAACAGTGACATAATTTCACTTTATTTTTTTCCAGAGAGGAAGAACACCCTCAATATTCTGAATTCACAGTAGCAAAATACCCCAGTCCAGCCAGAAAACCATCTTGCCAGGGATTCAAGAGCACCAGAACATTGAATTACATGTTAATGGTGACTCCATGACCATATGCTTGTTTGTCAAATATATTTTGGACAACACATTTCAATATTTTTTTAGATGCATAAAAGTGGAACAGTATTAATCAAGTATGAATAAACCACAGAAATTATCGAGGATTACTTACATACCATGTAAGGAAATTGTTTCTTTCCACCCATTTCTAAAACCTTTGGACGGAATGTTGGGCCATTTTGAGGGCAGGGGTAAAACAAAACATCTAGGTCCAATACGGATACCATCTCTCTGACCTGCAAGTTTTACATAGCAACTATGAAAGACTGTTCGTACATGTCAAATAGCAGGTGCAATATGCAGATATCGAAAACTAAAATTTTCACCTTTCGACAGAATGGGCAGCTGAAGTTGAGCCAGAATGCGCCAAAAATTGAATGGTAGGAACAAGTTAGCACTTAGCATGGTATACCCAGCAGAAAATCTTTGGGTTAGAACAGTATATTTCTCAATAGAAAGAGAGAAAAAGGTCCTACACACCCTTCAAACTCGTATATCTCAATAGGCTTTTCCGGTCGAGAACACTGTGCTATGTTTGATGTCTCCTTAACCTTCCAACCTTGAATAAGAAATGCATGTAGTTGTGTTATTGTGTAGTGGTTTATGTTATATATAGTGCTTATATTAGGGAAGCAGAATACAATTTCAGTATATCTCTAACAGTTTAAACCCTTTGAGTTGTAACAACTATATATTGGCTGTTTTACATAGCATAGAGAATCAACTAACTAGTCGCATTGTGCTAACCGCCTTCCTCGTTTTTCTGCTGTAAGTATGGTGATGGTGCTAATTAGAACAAATTGTACCTAGGAACTCCAAAGCATATTGATCCGGTGGCACCTCGTCAGGAGAAACAAGCGACGCAGAGTATCTGCACATGAAATCCAAGCCATGCATTAAACGAATCAAACAATAAGATATATGAATAAAATTCATATAAGTATTGGATCAAGTGGGGGTGGGGGTAATCTGTGGAATTGATGGGCTAAGCAAGTAAGCAAGTAAGCAAGTAAGCAAGTAAGCGCACCCAAGGACGAAGAGGCCGGTGCCGAGGCGGAAGGGAATTGCGAGGGAGGCGCCGGCGATGCTGCTGAACTGGCCGGACCTGACCTCGAAGCGCTTGGGCACGGGAGGCTTGAAGCCGGGCGGCGGCGAGAAGGCAGCGGCAGGCTTATCTGTGGCGGAGGTGGAGGCGGTGGTGCCGTCGAGCTGCGCGTAGAGGCGGGTCCTGCGCGAGGTAGGGGCGGGCGATGCTGCTGAACTGGCCGGACCTGACCTCGAAGCGCTTGGGCACGGGAGGCTTGAAGCCGGGCGGCGGCGAGAAGGCGGCGGCAGGCTTATCTGTGGCGGAGGTGGAGGCGGTGGTGCCGTCGAGCTGCGCGTAGAGGCGGGTCCTGCGCGAGGTAGGGGCGGGGGCGGCGGCGGCGCG
>KE372672.1:308885-333053 GCA_000418225.1 Zizania latifolia
CATTTTTCTTATTAATATGTGCGCTCTCACAATATTTTTTTCTATTAATAATGCACTATTTTTTTATTTTTATTACTAATTTATGGACTGTATTTCAAAAGGGGAAGGAAGGAGTACTGGATTTGCCGAGCTGCCATCAAAAGCAGGCGAAACAAACGCGGCAATGTACACGAGGCCGGCGGCCGGCCGTGGTCTGCTCGACGAGACGAGGCAGCGACTTGTTCTTCTGACTTCTGACTTCTCCGTAGGTATGCAACAAACGCACACGGCTTGGAACCTGCAGCGTGAGTCAATGAGTATGACGAGGAGGTTCCTTAGCCTGGTTGGTTGCCCAAACGCACGTACGCCTACCTCCTACACGGCTTTGAATGTAGCAGCACCAAATTCCTTTTGCCCTACGTAACTACGCCGGCGTCGCCAATGCAAAGCAAGCTTCTTAATTCTGGCTCGTTCAGTACAATGTTTTGTTTTGGTTGTTGGAAACACGGGCGTATTGATCTGGATTTAATAAATGACATAAATTTATTTTATAAATAAATTTATTTAAAATATATCAACATGATTAAATATGATATATTTAAATAGGTTAACGTGTTAAATTTAGTTTAAGCAATACGAAACACATATTTTAAATAAAATACAAAATTATAATTTTGACTTATATAAACAATATGATATAAGTTAAATTTAGTTTAAGCAATATAAAACACATATTTAAAATAAAATTCAAATTGTAATTTCGACTGATATAAATAATAATGAACAGAATTGCTGGTATTGATCGCAACGAGACTGATTTTCGATAGTATTAACTGAAATAACTAATATTAAATTTTGGTACACCGACGGAAGCAGTTTAAATGGTTCGCTATCTATATAATAGGTTGAACTGAATTGAACTGAGCAGTTTTGGTTACTACTTACTTACTAGTGCTTTGCTGGCAGACAGACACACACCGTACGTGTTCAAGACGAACTAGAGCTTCCTTCCTCTCTCCATTTCTCTATCTTCTTCCACCTCACCACAACAGAGTCCAGAGGCCATGGCCGACTACAACCGCTACGGCTCCTCCTCCTCCTACGGCTATGGCTCCACGCCATCCGCGCCACCCGCGCCACCCGCGTCGGCATACGGCTACGGCTCCGCGCCCTCCGCGCCCATGCCTACTCCCTCCTACGCCGGAGCCTACCCACCCTCCTACCCGCCGCCGCCGCCGCCGCACATGGGGATGGGGATGGGGATGGGGATGGGTCCTGGTTTCGTCGTCTTCCCGCCGGGGACGCACCCCGACATCGAGCGGGCCTTCCGGGCGGTCGACCGCGACGGCAGCGGCTCCATCGACGAGCGGGAGCTGCAGGACGCGCTCTCCTCCGCCTACCACCGCTTCAGCATACGCACCGTCCGTCTCCTCATGTTCCTCTTCAACAACCCTGCCTCCCACTCGCCGTCACGCATGGGTAAACCTAGCCTCCTCTCTTCTCCATCCTCTCCCCTTTCACCTGTTTGATTGCTATGGCTCCATGCCTCCATCTGTGAGTATTCAATTCCAACTGTTGATTCATTAGCTTGATAGCTTCCAACTACGGTATAGATAAATTGTTCCTTGGAGCAATTTGCTGCAACTTACTGCTTACTATGTACCATATCTTCAGATAATTCCAATGCTCAACAACGCAATACTGTACTTATTTTTACAAGTGCAAAGATAAAATTATGCAACTGCAAAGCACTCACTCGCTTCTTTTTTCGTTCTTTCTGTAGAGGGTGTAGTTATGTGTAAATGCTTTGTACCATTCTCAGCACACGCTGTTCGCATTTACTGTTTGCTTTCTCCAGTAGATTTAGCACTTCAATTGTTGAATTACTATATTATAGAGTATTCATGTGTTTGTTCTCTTCAATGCAGATCTACCATTTTAGTTGTCAAAATAAGATACAAAGGTTATTGATTTCTCACTGCCGCCTTAATTTGCAGGTCCAGCGGAGTTCGTATCACTGTGGAATTGCCTTGGGCAATGGCGGGTGAGTGCTAACAATATTGTAATTTGTAATAGTTTAATCTACCAACACAACTCACAAATTGCATTCTCATCGTGGCAACATTTAGTTTTGGTTGCTTTGCACTGTTTTTTTTTTTCTCAAGATTTGTCTGCATTACTTCAACTGGAACACTATATTATAGAGTATAGACAGCACCACAGCCCATCAACCCATCCAACCTGTCTCGTTGTGGAGGGATCTGCTCAATAATGCCAGTGGGTTTCTTTTGTGTTCTTATTAACCAAAAAAACAAAGAGAGAGAAGAACAATGTCAGTGGAGGCCCTGTAACCTGTTTCTGTTTGCAAGAGCTGGCTGCAATTGTGTTTTTTATGTTGGAACTATTGTGTTATCTAACAGAGAGTTTGCATGATTGTATGGTGTTCTTTTAGTCAATTGATGCCATATTGTGTATTCTTTTGCCCTCTAATTTAGCTACCTTTGATTTAAAACCATCTATCAGGCTAATTTCTGTTCTTGGTGGCACAATCTAGGGCATCTTTGACAGATACGACAGGGACCGGAGCGGAAAGATCGACTCAGATGAGTTGAGAGAAGCTCTGCGCAGTCTTGGGTATGCGGTTCCACCTCCTGTCATTGAGGTTCTTATAGCAAACTACAACAATGGTATGTCCAGATGTGGCGCGCTGGACTTTGACAACTTTGTAGAGTAAGCATTTTTCTCACTCGAAATAAGCTTTCCACTCCTCATTTCCTCATCTGAAGAATGAATCTAACTATAGCTTCATGTGCCTTTGTGACTGTCAATCTGCAGGTGTGGAATGATTGTCAAGGTATACATACCAGTTTCCTTCTGTTCTGCAATCTTTCAATTATGGTTGAATCATGTCGATAAGCAAAAAAGTCGAAGGCAATTACTGACAAAATATTTTGTTCCGTGTAGGGTTTAACCGAAAAATTCAAGGAGAAGGATACGCGCTACACCGGCTCAGCAACTCTTTCATATGACGGGTTCTTGTCAATGGTCATTCCCTTCATTGTCCCTTAGCCTCTTCAGGTGTCCGAACCATATGAAGTGTACATTTGCACAATCTTTCAGCTTCCTAGTGAGTGTAGTTGGATTTGTTTGTGTAAATAGGGGTGGTGACTGACTGACTGTATCCTGTATTTACTGTTTGGTTTTCCCTATAGTCGGATATTGGCAATTGCGAACTAGTTGTTCATTTGTTATCATCCATGGCAAATGAGCCTGTGTTATCATCATGCATGACACATTCGTGCACGGTAGCAGGCACAATGTTCTTTTGGGCAGCGTGATGCTGGAATGAAACTGTTCATAACTGACACGAACAGAGTTGACGAAACCGAGCGGTAACCGATGTTGGTGTACCGACTGGTTTTATTTGAAATTGATTTTTTTTTCTAAAAACAGTAGATAAATTAATATGATTTATGTTGAAATTAGTTTTTAAAAATATTAAACTATCATAAAGTAAGATAAATAAAAATATAAAATACAAAAATAATTTACTTTTCAATCTTCTTTAGTTGTTATTGTTTAATTCTTTATATACATGACTCTCGAATTAATGTCATATATTTAATCAAATAAAATATCATACTTAATGAGCGTTACTTGTTGATTATTTTAGAGCTTATTGATCCACAAACACTCCTACTAGATATGTGTATGAATAATAAGGTACTTAATTTTATTCTATGTTATATGAAAAATAACAAACTATTGTAGCTAGACAAGATAAAACTAAAAGAAGTACAAAGCAAACATTCTTGATTCAAATAACTTAATTACAACTAATGTATACAGATAAATACAATACCGCTTATAACCAATAAAGCCAACAATGATAAGTTAAAAATACCCAAATTAGCAATTATCCATGTTATTTTATAATTTATTGTAAATTTATAAAATTTGTGATATTCTATTTATCTCAAAAAATAATTTTCTACGATTTTACAATTTTTGTTTTTTTTTCTGAAAATTTGTCAGACCAATACCACGGTAACCGAGCCCGATACTGCGATAATGAACCAGCAGTAACCGAAGAGCATACCTACAATAACTGAATTGGAAACCGTTTCACGAACTGTGGGGGATAGCCCCCCCGGGTAGGCCACGTGGCCGTTTCCTGGCCACGTGGCGCGCGGACAGGTGGCTGCGCGGCCCACCCCTGGGCGCAACGCCAGGCGGGGGACCCACCACGCGCACGCGCGCGCCAACAGGAGTCAGACTCGGCCAAAAGGGGTAGGAACGCATTAAATGCGACTGGACTGAAAGCGGACAGGAAGCAATCCGGGCGCGTCAGAAGATCACTCCGTTGGACGGCGTCAGCGCAGAGGGCAGGTAGGGAGTTGGCGGCACGCCGCGTCCCATCTGGGCGTGCCATATCCTATCGGCGTGCTGCCCCGTAGACGTCTAGCTGTTGTACAATAGGTTGCACCCAACAAGGGTATAAATAGCAGGATGTCCGCCTTAGAACGGACGTCTTCAGACGCTTTTACGACGACTCTTAGAAGAAAAGAGGCTCCTTCAAGCAAGGACGGCTTCTTCGAGTTGTAACACACGCTTCACTACTCTCTGAGCCCTAGCTCGTGTAATCCGACACTGTAAACTCTATTCCCGACTAGTAAACACCCTATCAAAACCCAGTGGACGTAGACCTATTACCCTATCAGGAGGGCCGAACCACTCTAAAACCTCGAGTCACCTCCGGCCAGTTCTATTCATACGAGCTGTGCAACCATCGGGTCTTGAGTAAAGCGCTTCCCTGCCATCACAAATCACCCCCTCGGACCACCCTCGAGGAGGATTGTCTGACCACCCGTCGACACGAACTGATTTGAATTCAAATTTTAAAATGCAAAATCTTATCGAATTTCTTCAGTAAGCGTTCGGTTACCGTAGTAACCGCTATCGCGAGCCCAAACAATATCTAGTCCTAAAACGATATTGTGAACCCTAGACACGACGCGTTTGCAAAATTCAAAGTGCATGCTGCCTCATAAGGATATGTCGAACAAACTACTACAGAATAAGATAAAAGATCTCAATATCTTGGACAAACACAACTGATATCAGAGCAAGCGGATGCTCGGTTCATTAGTCGACAGCAGCATCTTATCAGCTTCCAGGTGGAGAAAAACAAGCTTAGAACACCCTGTACGGCTTCCCCATGGTGCTTTTGATGTACAGGCACCTCACCTGTAAAACACAAACCATTGCAAGTTATGGCATCAAATGATTTTTACAATACAAAAAAGATAAGTACCAAATTTGGTTCGCTTCATTCTTCCACTGGCTTGACCATATATAGATAAGAACACCAGAACTATAAAGATGGCAGGAGGATCATAACAGAACTAACATTTTGCCAGTTCTTTTTCAAAAGGGACACAAGGAAGTTGACACTCATTTGGATGTTTTGCTGGATCTGCTTCTCCTCCATCGACAAGTTACCCACAGCAACACCCATGCATAGAACCTTCTTCAGCTGAAACTTCACTGTAGCTTTCGTCTCGTTGACCTTGGATTCAAGAGACTCCTGGTGAGAAACCAATGTAGGGAACTTGCCTGCAGTGCCATCATGATCTGGTTAGCAGAGCTGCGCTAGTAGACCATACATGGCAAAAGTCGGTATTATCACACATAAACAAGAGCACACAACACTCACTGTTGATTCTTTACTAAAGGTTGAGCTGTAGATTCTGAAAAATAGTTGTGAGCTATGTGAAACTGTTGTGAGCTGAGAAAAACAAACGAACCAATACCACTTGTGTATGGCATGGTAGGTAATTATCACATGACTTTATAGTTATGTTCGATCGCAGTGGGTTGAGAAATTGAGTATGGGCAACTTTCATTTTGCACTTGAAGAATCTGGTGCTTTTCAAAAGTCTAGGTTACTAGGTTGAGCAGTTTGGTTCAGCTTAAGTTGGTTGAAAAATCCCAACAAAATACACCCTTAATGTATGTACTAGGACATTTTTAGAAAACCCAACTAAAAATTAATTTAACATATAAAGATAAAGAAGACCTTGCAACATGTACACAATAATTTGATCAGTTTCTTAGCAGAGTACATGAAACAGCAAACCCTGCGTGGTATTCAAAACAACAATCACGGAAATAAAAGTTAGCATGTCAGAAATCGGAGGACTTGCCTGCCTTGTTCAGACCAGGACCAAGGAGACGGGGGATCTGCTTGATGATGGCCTCTGATGCTAAGAAAGCATGGTACTTCTTGGCAAGCTTCTTTACAAGCTTCTTGTTCTTGTTCATCTTCTTAAGAGCTTCAACATCCATGTAGTCCAGCCCAATCTTCTCAGCCTGCACACATGCCAAGCCACAGCATGTTGGTACGAAAATGACTACAGACAAATAGTAACCTTAGAATGATACAGTACTACAATAATAAACTTCCAAATTCCATACAACCAAGCAAATTAGATGTCAGCAAAATTGCATAAAAATTAAAACATATATTGATATGTAATGGAATCAGCACTAGATAAAACCTACTATCAGGTAATACACAATCACAGTTTAAATAACGGCAGTTTAAAAGTATTATAATAAGAATGTAAAACATAAAACAGTAAAGCTTTTAAATTAAACAAAATGGCTCTATGTCATCATATCTTACCTCCTCCACGTGCTGAGCATCACCGAGCATGCAGACCTTCATCTTGGGGCGAGGGATATGGGGCAGCTTAACGGAGCCACTGAAACGCTTGTCCTTTTGCGGATCATAGTTCTTCAGACCAATCTGAAGCTCAACAGTCTCGGTGAACTTCCTGTTCTTCTCCTTGGCATCCCCAACAACCTGGGAGATGGCTTCCTTGAGAGCCTCAGTTTGCAACTTACTGCAATTGATCGCGCATGCTCAGGACATGGAATTTGTAGAGAAAGGAAAGAGCATTTCTTATACTCATCACTGCACTATAGTCTGGTATAATATAGAAATTGATCATCTCCACTGGCTACTAAGACGAATAACATTTGTTATGATGCAACCTAGCGCACAGCTCATCATTATACATAAGCAATGCTCAAAATAATCTGAAGTACTCGACTTTGTTGAGAATTACAACTATTGGATCCCATTTTGGCTCTTATGACTTTCATAAGGTTCATGGCTGGAATTCGGCATAAACTAAAGAAAGTATTTTGCACCATTCTCTGAATCTCCATAGCATATTCAACGCATCTTACAACTTTGGCTAACAAGAACACTCAACTATATAATAGCAGGCGATCTGTTCCCTTCAAAAACAGCAAATGATCTGCAACACTAGACCCTAGTGTTCCCAAAGCAAATAGCTACGAGCAATCAAACAGCGCAGTAATATCGCGATAAATCAGCTAAAACAGCAAATCAGAGGGGGCAAGCGGTGAGGAAAAATTCATTTTTTTGCCGTACCTCATGTTTGCGGCCGATAACTCAGCTCCCTGCAGGACGAGAAACCACAAAAAGAAAAAAAAAACAGTGAGAAGATGCGAGATATTCTAGCGCAGACAAACAAAACAATCGAACCATCGGAGTGGATGAGAGCTTACAGATCGAGTAGGGCGGCGGCCGGAGGAGACCTTAGGGTTCGGCGCCGGCGGAGGAGAGGTGACAGAAATGGCGTCTCGGGTTTTATCGCCTTGAGCTTCGGACTAGGTGCCACGTGGGCTATTCCAGGCCGTTGGATCTCTCACTGGGTATTTTGGGCCGCAGTGCTGATGGGCCAAGTAAAAACTACTCTGAAGTCTGACTCTGGCTGCTCTATTCATTTCATCTGCAATGTGACGCCCCGTTTCTCCTTTGGAACTTGGAATGCAGGAATTAAAAAATATAATAATGAGAAAAAAACATATAAATAGGATAGGGATGCACATGAAAAACAGATAATTTGAAAACATAGAAAAATAGATATATGTTGTTTGAAACACATGAATTAACTAAACACGATAATTTTTCTAAACATTCATATTAAAATAGAATAAAACTACTTATGTTGTTCTTACTTAAAGTTTTAAGCATTAATTTGCTTTGGACTTAACAAAGGAAATAGAAAAAAAGAGGTTGTAGTGAATATTTAAGTTCCTATACTTTTACTATGAAATCTTAAGGAAAAGGATTTTTTTTTTCATTTTTCTCATACACTAATCCTTTATTCTAAATGAGTGAATACTATCAATTCCCGTAGAAATATGAATACTATATTTTCCTCTAAAAATCCTTCAAACTAAAGGAAATAAAAATAGGAGTGGTTTGTACATGAGAGAATGAAGCTAGAACAAGAGATGCATTGGGTTGGGTGATGAAGAACTGAAGCTTGTCCCAGCAAATCCCTGCTGCATGCCTGTATTCAGAATGAAATTTTGCGGCGTTGCTGAATATATATATTTCACAAAGAAAAAATGCTGCCTTTTCCGATTGACCCCTCCATAAACCATCGGGCCAGGAAGTAATTAAGATATATGATTATAGACAATAATACAACAGTGTGGATTCGGTTCCTCTACCATCTAATTAATCTAACAGCTCACTATGGTTACAACCAATGTGCCACCAAACCTGACTTCAAAATAAGAGAGGAACGAAAAGGCAAACAAAACGAACACCATGTGCTGCACTAGTATCCTCTAGAAATCATAAATGCTACTGCAAAAGCAAGATATGTAAGTTTTTTTTGCAAGGCAGGGAATTATGAATGGCATGGCAGTGCTTATGCAGGTGATAGTCACGCAGGACAGGAGTAAAATTGGGTGACAGAGATGGAAATAAGTTTAGTGTAGAGGTCAAAAGCTCTTCACCATGAAAACCCCTCTAGATTGACGACACATGAAAAATCAAGATAATCCCAACGGTAGAAGATGTGATCAGCGAAGTAGCGACCAGTGGGAGGCGGTAAGGCCGGGAAGACCAGCGGAACGCAGCCGGTGAGAGCAGCGCGGACGGAGAGGCTGGCAGGACACAGTCAACGGGGGCAGCCCTTCTCGTCCACGCCACCTCACCGCCCTCCCTGTTTGTGCCGCCCCCACTGACCTCTCCGTTTGCGTCATCCCCACTGGTCTCTTTGGTCTCATTGTTAGTTTCTTGGCTTTGCGTCCAGTTAGATCCAATCTATCGATCCATTATCCTATTATTGCTGTTCAGAGAATTGAAAATGCCACCTTGCATCCATCAGACATGCCGGGATGGCAAACGCAGGCAGAGGATCGCTGCTTCCAATTATCCCATGTGGCGGCGAAGATGCCCGTCGATTCAAGCGTCCACATGATGACGATGGTTCGCTCTGACTGACGAAAAGAAAAAGGAAGAAAAACTTGGTCCTACAACCAACCACACGTATGCATTGGTCGTCTTGCTTGCTGGTCTCTATTGTTAATTAGGGTTACAAGCAAGCTAGTTAAGTTTTGGGTGGATGAGGTTGGCGACAAGGCAGATGGTCACTATCTAGGTTGACAAGTCGAGCAGGAGGAAATCAGCATGCACGAACTAAAATGCATCGGTCTGAAATTAAGATTATTAATGACCGCACAGTGCACCATTATGGGATGCATTTTTTAGTGTCGGTGTTTTGTCGAGCACTCCATCGATAAAGGTACCTATAGTGATGATTAAAGTATAAGGAAACACTGCGATCTAAACTCTATGGTTGACTCGACAATCAGAAAGTCAAGATTTAGATAGATTCGGACCTTCACGAGGATAATAGCCCTACGTCCTGTATATTTATTTATAGATTGATATGTGGAACAACTTATGGTCTATTTGGTATAACTCTAACTCCAAGATTCATATTTGATCTGAAAGATTATACGGTATAATAAAATAGTTTAAACTTTTATTTTTAGTCTAAAATAAAAATTAAATTATTTAACTAGCTACCATCAATCCATCCATAACTCTGAATCTAAGATTTCTTGGAGCTAGGTTTGACAGCTCTAAATTTTTTTGGATCTAAAGTTATACTAAACGGGGTCTTAGCAATCTATGACTTGAAAGCTAGGATGTATGCTAATACTACATGATCTTAGAACGGTCCCTCGTATCCTTATATAGTCAAGAGACGAGACGTACCGATCATAAAACTAAATCCAAGTCGGTCTCCTAGAATTTAGAGATTTATAACTAAACTCTGGTTTACTATAAAGATATATGTACATATTTTATTTCTAATACTAAATTTATCATCCGACCAACTATTTCGGTGTAAAACTCTCTTATCAATGTTAGACTCTTTCTTAGACTATTCTGAACACCATGTAGGTTGGACCCACATTTGATCTAATCCACCAAAATCCATCTTGATATCGAGAATCATATCCTGATAATTAGCAGACTCAATCAATCTGACATTGAAAGAATAGCATAAGTAGAACAACATTGCACATGATACGCGTACATACTTCGTATATGATGTTTTTTAGTTAGGACACTGAACTCAATTTCAGAAAGAAAGAAAAAGGATTCTAAACAGCATCGTCAGAGCCATGCATGCAGTCGTTGCCGCGTCGATTATCAGGTAAAGATCGATCGTGCCGTCTGGTCCCTCGAAAAGAAAGCATGTGGATACCAACCGAGCAAACCGACCAACTGAATTTTCTAAGAACTGCACGTTTTCCCTGCTGCTTCCAACTCTGAAGAAACACGTATGCCGAGGTTACCTGCATACATGTGAAATTAATCTGCTCAAATTTACATAATGTGAAATTTGTACGTGGTTTATCAGATTCAGACGGCCAGTTGGTTTTGGTTTGGTTAGTGTTCGGTTTATGACCAGGATATCGATTAAAAATTAAAAATAAAATCTTTGTCCGAAAAGGAGAAGAAACAAGCGGCACGGAGATCTGGACGTCTGTCGAGTCCCAATCCAACTCCATTGGAATCCCTCCACGTGTCGCGCTCTTACTCCTCCCTAATCCTGATCCGACGGCTGCCCTTCCTCCAGCAATGCACGGCAGGACCGATCGGACGGCTGTGCCACCACGAAGAATAAGATCCTCTTCTAGTCCTTCTCCGACCCTAATTAGCCCCTCTTACATATTTAACTTATTTACAAGTCAGTTTATGATTCGGTTAAAAACAGTTTAGGGCTATATTTTAAATGATTTCTAAAATCTCAGCTTATTATTTATACCATAAAAATATGGTATTATCTATTAATTTTTTATTTGGTATTTAATTGATATTACTATTATTTGAGATATTTCTGGTACCTAAATGTACAAATAAGCTTGGAAAGTTATGAAAGATGAGTTTTTTCTACAAATAATAGTAATAGACTTATGATTTATTTAAATAATAAATTTTGTTTTCTACAAAGTTACTTTTAAAAATCTATAACCTCGTCGCTAATCTATGGCTCGTCCGGTCTGACGTAATGTCTCCGGTCTCGTCGTCATCGCCTTCCCCGTCGTAGTCTATATAAGGACTAGGAGCAGAGGGCGGCCAGGAAGCCGAACGCTGACTTGGAAAAAGGAGAAGACGAGAGGAGAGGGAGAGGTTGGGTTGCGTCCTACTACGGCTTCACACCTCCCATCCTGCCTGCCTGCCGGAGCCAGAGTTTGGGGACGGAGATTTGCCGGAGCCGGCCGCGATGGGGCAGAACGAGCAGATCCACCGCGGCAAGGTCATCATCGACACGGATCCCGGAATCGGTGCGTGCCTCCTCCCGTCTCTCCCTTCCTCCCCCTCATTGCGCTCCTTCATCTTGCGGTTTCCTCCGACTTCAATCCGTGCGAGGCTCTCCCCACAACAATGGAGACATGGAGTCGTGGGGATAGAAACTTGAGGGCCATGGGTAGGTAGGATGGGACACTAGGGAATTTCATCTCTTTTGGTTCTTTCCCCCACCCACTCGAAGCGAAAAGACAATCAACAGAAACTCTTTGGGTGTTTCGACGGATCCCACCGTCGATGAAAACGATGGATCGTGCATGGATAAACCGGAAAGTTGCAATTTTTTTGCTTAAGCGAGTGGTTAGTACTTGCCACAAGGCTAGCATTCTAGCAATTGGTAAATGTCAGAGCTGCCAATAGTAATTCAAAGCATCCCAACTGTTGTTGTAACAGTACTACAGAGTACAGAGTAGGTGTATATTCTTCACTCTTCAGTCCAACTATCTAATGGCAAAGCTCCTAGTTAGTGCTCGGACTGTGTGCTAATGCTGCCGGTAAGTGTCCCCTCGCCTTGATTCCTCTACCCTAGGTGTCGTCGAGGCCCACCTGCCTGTACGACTATGAAGAACGAATTTGTTTCGTTCGATGCCAAGTTGTTCATCACTTATAAAGTGAGAATCAATCGTGGTTAAAAAAGAACAGCTTTATTCTGAGTGAGTTACACTTTCACCACAAGTATACTGTCATACGGGGTGTCAGTTGACAAGTTGCAGAATTCACTTTTCACGCTTCACAGTGCATTCGCTTTATTATGACCGTGCAATGGAAATGCATGTTGTGATATTCCTGAGATTAATGCTTGAGCTAGCCAATCCCAAATTCCCAGTTAAACTTTTCTGTTCAAACTCTAAAATGTTCCAGCCAAATTGGCTGCAAAATATTTCAATGTTAAAATAGTCACTCATCTTGTAAAACTAGCCACCAATAGGACCGAAGTAGCAGACAGATAATTTGCAGAAGATACAGAAGTTTCAATGTAAATATATTGTCTCATGCTGTGTGTTTTCTGATTATTTTGGTCTTCAGAAAATATGTTTGACTTTCAACTTTCAAGGAACTAATTCCTGATAATTCTTTCCCCCCCTACAAACTGGTTCCAGATGATAGCATGACGATCCTTACGGCATTTGAAGCTCCAAGTGTGGAGATCATAGGGCTGACAACCATATTCGGTAATGTCAGTACAGAGAATGCGACTCGGAATGCACTATTGCTGGTGAGATTAGAGACGGTCTAATATTTGTTCTGTTTCTTGCTCTTGCCTCTTGCTAATTGTGTTGGTATTGAAAAGGACAGTGTGAGAGAGCAGGACATCCTGAGGTTCCAGTAGCAGAGGGCAGCCCTGAGCCTCTCAAGGTACGCTGGTTCACAATATGATTATACATAAGATTTGCCACCCTTTTGAAGCACATGCCGGGCTTCATCGCAGCTTTCAAATCTGATGGCTCTTCCTTATTTGACGATTGCATGCGTTATCAATTACCAATTTAAAATGACTCTTGGAGTGCTGACTTGATCAGCGTCAATTATAAGTGTGTAGATAATGTGGAAGCTTAAATATAAAACAAAAACAATCTTTCCCAGTGTATTGGATGGATGTACAAGGAACTTTTTTTGTGCTAGTGGGAGTAAGGGCCTAAGATAGTAGTTAATTTTCTATTTACAATGCAGATTGAGTAGCTTACTTATTTGCATGAGCTTCTGCATGGTATTTTTATATGACACAGGTTCAGTTAAGACTGCAGGCTTCCGATTATACTATATTTCCTATTCAGTTTTATACTAGAGTTTCAGTCAACGTATTGTGCTTATTTGGATGAGCTTAATGACATGCTCTTGTATTTTAGGGAGGAGAGCCGCTTATTGCTGACTTTGTTCATGGGTCTGATGGCCTTGGCAATTTGTTCCTTCCTGCACCCACTACTAAGAAGGTTGAGGAAACTGCTGCTGAGTTCATGGTTAACAGGGTCTCTCAGTTTCCAGGCGAGGTTTCTGTACTTGCATTGGGACCCCTGACAAACGTGGCGCTGGTATGCTTCCATTTACAGGTTAAACCAATTCAATATGATTGTATGCCATGCCAGATGATAATAAGCTGTCTGTGTTCTTAGGCCATCAAAAGGGACCCTTCCTTTGCAAGCAAGGTGAAGAAAATAGTTGTACTGGGCGGCGCTTTCTTTGTGGCGGGAAATGTCAACCCGGCTGCTGAAGCAAATGTAATGTCATATGTATTGCATATTAGACTACTGCTTATTATACAGTAACACAAGTATTAAGTCTCTTGACTGCATAACTCTGTAGATACTTGGAGATCCAGAAGCAGCTGATATAGTTTTCACCTCAGGAGCAGATATTGTTGTGGTAGGGATTAACATCACAACTCAAGTCTATTTCACAGGTTTGTTCCTTGATAGTGTCATCTGCATAGCTCGAGTTATGTGGTTAAATATTGATCCACCACACCTGAAATTTCTTTGTTTGCAGATGAGGACCTCCTGGAGCTAAGGAACTCAAAAGGGAAGCACGCACAGTTCATTTGTGACATGTGCAAGTTCTACAGAGACTGGCATGCTGAATCTGATGGCTTTCATGGTATATCAAAATCATCTCTTTTTGCGACTCTTTTCCAAGAGTTACCACTCTATCCGGAACTTAGTTTTTCCTCGTTGTTTCTGTATGTTCAGGAATTTTCCTCCATGATCCTGTGAGCTTCACTGCTCTAGTCCACCCCGAGTACTTCACGTACAAGAAGGGTGTTGTGAGAGTTGAAACCCAGGGCATTTGCACTGGCCACACTTTAATGGACCAGGGATTGAAAAAGTATGTACTATTTCTAAGTTAATCACATCAGCCTGAACTACCTCACAAGCACATGTATATGCTATTGGCATCGCGATTGTTACTGATCTCTTATTACCGCTGCGACGCAGGTGGAATTCGGAGAATCCATGGTCTGGCTACAAACAGATCTCAGTTGCATGGACTGTTGATGTGCCAAAGGTTCTTGCATTCCTGAAGAACCTCCTTATGGCACTGTGATTTCGTGCTTTCTGATACACAATCAAATTTGGCAAGTACAGAGTCTCTCCCAGTTGCCTTGTAACTAGGTCCTGGAGCCAGGAAACTTTCTTTCCCCCACGAATAAGAGGATAATAGTTGTTTCAGAACAATATTTTCTGTTCCTACTTCAAGTATAGAAGGAAGGGGAGCTTCCTAGCGAAACTAAATGAGGTGCTAAATTAATATTTCTGCATATGACAGACAGCATTTTTACACATTGTTCCAAACATTTGTGCTAAATATACATTTCAAACTTGGAAACCAGTTTACCGCCCGCATTGTGCAGTGTGTTGAGGCAACTGAAAAAGATTGATTGTTTTAACAATAATGCTTCATTTAGGGTGTCTTAAGATTTTTCAACACTCAGTGAAAATTGTTTCATCACGCTGTCAAAAATATTTCAAACAGATGTAACATTCGACGATACTGTTTACAATACCAAAAAACAACTACATACAACTAGATGTTTTATATATGGGAGTAAAATGTTTTAACTTAGATTTAACTACATTTCGCTTTATTTATTTTACTGAAACATTTTTTATCAATAGAAGAAACATTTCTCACTGAGTCAGGGTCGTACCTACGATTTGAAGGCCCCGGAACAAAACATCTTATATGCCTCAAAATCTAAGCATTTAAAATTTGAAAGTTAAAAGTTATAACACCAGAGTTGAAATGAATTTTCAAAATTTCTACAAATTTTTGAAGTGTTCTGAAATGAATTTTTATATTTTCGAATTTTCTACGAATTTTTGAAGTGTTCTATTTTTCAAAAAATTAAAAATCAACACTTTTTAAAAGTGTTAATGGGCCGGTCTGGCCAGCCCATCTCAGCATTAGCAATGCGAAAAAAGAAGTCAGAATTACCTGCCGCTCGGCGCTCATGGGAGTCAAACCACAGACATCTTTTCTCTAGGGCGGTTAAACTTACCGACACTTTTGTGATTTATTATAATTTTAGGAGGCCTGAGCATACAAACTGAATTGTTAGTCCCAATCGACGACCCTACACTGAGTGTTGAGTATTGAAACACCATCTGATTTCTATTAAAACTTAGACGTGGGGAACCTAGTTTGGTCCTTGTTTTGACCCGTTAGGAGGAAACCTGATGGAGCATCCTTGTATGCTGACGATGCTGTTGTGTTCTTCCTGCTCCAGCCAACAACAAGAGATTCTCTGCTGATGTCGAAAAAGATTGCGAGGGCGACGAGCTCTGATCGATTCGCTTCTTCTACCACCACCTGTCTACTCCATGTCTGCTGCTGTCTTTGCACTGCATTTCTCTTCCAAATCTAATAAATTTCACCGCCATTCTCATGGTGACAACGTGATCAAATTGCAGAAAACCTGAGCAACACAAGGACACAAGCACACGCACTGTATTAGTGTATTATTGATTAAGACATGATGCTTCTCCGATACAACCATTATTAGTCTAATCAACACATTACACATTCCTTAATCATGCGCGCGCGCGCGCGCACACACACACATATATATTGCCCGTACACATCTGGAGTGCTGCCATGTCTGTTCTGACAGGAGCAGAGAGTAGTCTTCTTCTTCTTCAGTCGAGCACATACTTGAGCACACCAGGTATGTGGATGCTGTAGAAGTAGTCATTCCAGTCGATGATCTTTGGGTCGAAGTTGAACATGTCGTCGTGTGGAGACCTCTTGCTGGGCTTCATCCTCTGCCTCAGCCGCTCCAAGTTGATGTCGTCGAAGCTGCAATCAACAGTTCAATTGATATGCGTGTAGTGCTCAGCTGATCAATCTCAAACAAGAAGTTTTTTTAAAGTAATGAAAATGGTTTACAACTCCATAGCCAAAAAGTTTTAGAAATAAAAAAGAAGTAATTATAGATGTGCTCTTTTACTCTACACATATTATCTTTTCTCTTAGGAGAAAAGAGTTATAATAAATCTGACATTCTGATTTTTTTTGGAACTAAAAAAATATATATTTTTCGGCTATTGTAGCACATAAATTTTATTTTCCTGATCGATCTCTTTCTTTAGAGCAAAACCTGGCAACCAAATCTTTCAAAACAAAGCAACTAATTAATATACATTAACAATTGATTTTCTAAGAAAAATTAAGAATAAATACAATAATTATGAATGATCTATTACTTTATTTAATTGTGACCGTTCGATCGATTAAGATTGATAGATATATTTCATCGATATTGAAAAAATATCGAACGGTAATGATAAATGGGATTATCAAACCAAAATTTGTACAAAACGGCACAGTTTATTCAAGAAATCACGTTTATCATATCTATACTATTTGATATATGAAACAACAAATATATAATTTATAAATTTGATGAGATGATATCACACTTGGGCCTCAAAAATTTGGTCAATCTGGAAAAAGATAGTGGCCTTAAAAAAAGCATCCCGAAATTTTTGGCCCATAGATGATTTTATCGGTGATGAGTGTACCGTAAAATTATTATGTAAATAATGAGTTATTACCATCCTTTGAAGAAGGCGAAGGGACCGTAGACGTCGACGAGGTGCATGACGAAGCGGTACTTGCGGCTGAGGTCGGAGTAGAGGCGGGAGAAGAAGCCGCAGAGGAGGAGGTTGAGCAGGTGGAGCATCTCCAGCGGGAGCCTGTACCTCACCAGCATGTACAGCTGGAAGCTCGCGATCGTCTTGAAGAAGTGCATCTCCTTGGTCGGGATCACCTCGCCGCGCTTCCCCAGCCGCGGCTTCTCCGTGAAGTGCCGCCTGCCGGACTCGTACAGCACCGCGTACGGAGCCGGGTTACGCAGCGACGAGCTCACGTGGTAGACGGTCAGCTGCTGCTGCTGCGATGGCGGGTGCGAGGCGGCGGCGGAGTGCGCCACCGCCGCCGCCATCATGGCGTTCACCACCATGTCGCCCGGGATGACGTCCATCACCAGGTCCAGGTCGCCCAGGAAGCACGGCAGGTTCTGCTTGGCGTAGCCGATGATGAGCGTGTCGATGGTGCGCGTGCCCTGCATCCACCCGGGTAGCGGGTCGCGTCGGATGCTGGTGATGATGCTGGGCCGGACCACCACCACGGGGACGCCGCCTCCGCCTCCGCCGCGCGCCAGCAGCAGCCTCCCCAGCAGCATCTCCCCCATGGCCTTGGTGAAGACGTAGGTGTTGGACCACCCGAAGTGGCGCGCCCTGGCGAGGCCCAGCTCCTTCATCGCCTTCCGCTGGGCCTTGCCCTCCTCCACCTCCCGCCGCACGTCGCCGACCAGCCGCAGCTCCGCTTCCACGTCCAGGTACAGCCCCTCCCGCAGCGCCCGCCCCTCCTCGAACGCCCTCTCCTGGATCAGCCCCTCCCGGTCGCCGCCGACGTAGGCTACATATATACACGCAGGATGCATCCATCCATTCATCATATCGAGCTGGATTAATCCATCCATGGAGATGGAGATGATGGAGCTTACCAGTGGAGACATGGAGGAAGACCTTGAGCCCTGCACACTTCTTGGCGAACTGGCACAGATGCTTCACTCCCAGAACGTTCACATCCAGGGACACGTCGTACCTCTCGTAGAAGTTGGTGGTGGCAGCGCCATTGACGATGACGTCGAGCTCCTTGGCCAGCTCCGCCAGCACGAGGGGCTCCAGGCCCAGGCCCTCGTAGACGATGTCGCCGGCGAGGGCCACAACTTTGTCGTCGATGAACTGCTCGAACCCCTTGCCATGCTTCTCCTTCACCAAGCACAAGAGCTCCGTGTCCGTCACCTGCTTAATTTTGCAATTGCATCCACCCCCAAACCCAACTCATTAATTCATTCCTTTTAATTAAATTCACTATTACTAGCTTGATTTCTCTATACACTGAACGACTGACTGACTGATTGGTAGCTTATTACTAGCTTAGCTTATGTTAAAGTAAAAGTAAATTATACATCAAACAAAAAAATATAGCAAATTTAAATAATAACCATAATTAATTACATAACTAATAATTAGAATAACTTATCTTTCTATTTCTTCAATAATCATGATTATATCACAATTTTAATTTAAATGGCCTATTTCAAGTTGCATGATTTTGCATGGCAAGGGATTGTTTTTGGCAACCAACTTGGCTAGTGGTTGTTTCAACTAAAAATCAGCTTATTATATTATGCAGCTCAGATTATAATAATCTAATAAGATAGTGAAACATTGTTTGTTTAGTTTATTATTCTAGAACAACTAAAACATCTATAATATTTTGGTAAAAAATTACCTTCATTTTATACTCACGTCTCAGTACCTTCATATATAAACACTTTATTTTAAATGTATTACAATATTTTGCCATCCAAACATAATATTTAGGTTAATAAATAACTCACAGCTTATCTTTCTTCAAAATATTAGAAGCTAATTTATTATAATCTACGCATCTCTAAGCTGGATTGTAATAATCCTATGTAGAAACAAAAACCTCAGCTAACTGTAACACAAAATCCGTACGCATGGTTCATTCAATATTGGTCGGCCGTAGCAGACAAGCAGCAGTTACTCGTCTCTCTTTCTATTTAAAGTGCAGTAGCTTATGTATACCACACAGTAGCTTGATTTCTATACACTGAATGACTGAATGACCGGTAGCTTATGTTTAAACTAAAAATAAATCAAACGAAAAAAAATATGGCCAATTTAAATAATAATCATACTTAATCACATAACTAATAATCAGAATCGTCTATCTTTCTATTTCTTCAATAATCAAGATTGACCTATTTCAGGTTGCATGATTTTGTTGGGTAACCAAGGGACTGTTTTTGGCAACCAATTTAGCTAAGGCACTTACAATTAGTTTATTGAGCTAGCTTATTATAATATACAGCCTAGATTATAATAGTCCAATAATCTAGTGGTATATAGCTTCTTTTTAGCTTATTACTCTATAGTCTAGAGCAATTAAAATACTCATTACACTTTGGTAGAAAATCACCCTATGTCATACCATACCTAAATCTCCAATCCCTCCATATCTAAACACTTCATTTTAATTGTATTACAATAATCTTTTCAATCCAAACATAGCAGTAACAATCCATGTTGCCAAACAACTTATAAGACAAGTTGTTTTTCTATAGATTATTATAAGCTAATTTATTATAATCCACCCTATCACCCTATAAACTGAATTATAATAATTGTTGAAACAAAACCTCAGCTAACTTCAGTACACAGTTGGTTCATTCAATATTGGTCGGGCGTAGCAGACAATGCAAGCAGCAGGCTACTCGTCTCTCTCATTTTCACTCTCACTGTCGTTTTGACGGGCCGTCTCTGCTGTTAAGTGTTAACTAACTGCAATTAATGCCCCTCTCTCGATCAGGCGCACTAGGTAATTAATTACGATGCGCATATCATATGTATAGGTACATGAGCTGAGATCGACACGCTGGCCCAGCTCAATATTGAGGAAACAGAGGCTTTGCCATTGTCGGCAAACCAATCTGGCTGATTAATCACTCGCCTGACCACACCATTGTTCGTTCTACTACACGTCCTCTCATTCTAGCTCTTGTCAAAACTAGAGTTAGCCGTGCCCATTCTGTCACCGTGGTAACCGACGGTCCGCTGGCGAGTGGCAGGCGTATACTGGCCGGTTCCATTTAAAATTGAAAAAAAATGAAATTTTTTGAAGAAAAAAATCTTAAAATGGTAGGTGAATTAAAACGATTTATGATAAAATTAGTTTTCAAAAATATTGAACTATCACAAAGTTATGATCCAAACAAGATGAACAAAAATACAAAATACAAAAATAATTCATTTTTTAATCATCTTCACTCGTTATTGTTTAATTCTTTATATGTAGGGCTCTTAGATTAATATCATATGTTTGATCAAATAAAATTGCATGCTTCATGAGTATTGCCTGTTGATTATTTGTTCTAAGCCTGTTGATTCACAAGCACTCACACTGTTGAGTCACAAAACTTGTTCTGTTGATTCATATGCATGTAGGATTATTTGCTTGAATTGTCAATTAACTATATATGTTGTTTTGTAATTTGTATTTTATTGTAAATTTATAAAATTTATGGTATTGTAAGTTTCTAATTTATTTCAAAAAATAATTTTATGTAATTCTATAATTTTCATTTTTTTTCTAAAAAATTATCTGACCGGTACCGTAAAAACCAAACAGCAACCCATGGTTACCGAGCTGGTACCAACCAACTGTAACCGAAGTTGAAACCACGGTAACCAAAGTCGAAACCGTTTCACAAACGGATTTGAATTAAAATTTTAAAATGCAAATTTTAACCGAATTTTGTTGGTAACCGCTATCCCGAGCTCAAATAGTATTCAGTCCAAAATGGTTTGGTCAACCCGGCCCTGGTCAAAACTCACAGATCGAATTACTACAGGCAGATAGAGATCTGCAGCTCGCTTGGTGTTGCTGTTGCATCTCACAGAACAATCAACATGCACGAGAAAACTACTACACATATCTTCAACCAAATTTGACAGCAGCTAGCAAGCCAATTAAAGTGCAGATCGACATGTATATATTCACTCAAAGATGAAGTGCAGACATGAGTGTTTAGCTCAAGCAGAGTACGTAAATAATCAAGCGGTACGCATATGATATATACGAAGAGATATGATGTGAATCTGCAGGTTTTAACCTCTGATTGGATGCGCTGCTTCGCGGATGCTTGGTTGATGGCTCTGACGAGCAGGTAGATCTTCTTGACATCAGGCTGCACCCGGAGTATCTTCTCCACAAGAACTGCACCCACAAATTAAACAAGACATGAATGCATGCATGCAGCAGCTGCGTGAATCAGCTAATCATGCAAGAGCAAGAAGAAGATGCATCATATCATATATGTATATGGTCACTAACTCACTATCACTACTAGCTAGTACGTACTCTTGCCAAGAAAGCCGGTTGCGCCGGTGATGAGGATGCTCTTGCCCTTGAAGTACTCTATGATCTGTTCTGAATCCAAGCTGTCCGCCATCATCGTCTTGGCTGTCTGCAGATACGGCTGTCCAGATGCTTCTTCTCAGCTAGATATATAGCTTAGAGATGGAGCAGCAGAGGTACTAGCTAGTAATGGTGATGCGTGCAGGTGTGCTAGCTGCTCCCAGATGCTAGCTTACGAGGAGCAGCAGCTAACAGGGAGGAGCAGGAATTAGTCACAAATATATTATAAATTTTAATAAATATAGATATTCATATATATTATATAAAATTCTTATTAAATATGTATCCATTAAGCTTTTGTAATTTCAAATCTAATGGTAAACTAAACGGAGTAACATGTTTTATTTTAATACTAATATGCGTGTAAATTATATTAGACTTACCAATAAGTATATCAATCAAATAATAGTCTTCTAATTTTTCTAGTTTCTGCTAGCCAACAGCAAAGATTAGTGATCGTTATCAAATTCTGAAACCTAGAATTGGTAGGTACATTAAGTTCATAATATTGTAATGGATGTTTCAAGATAGTTATTTCTTACTTAGTAAAATCACATAATAGAAATTTAAAGTTAGATAACACACACTATCAATTTTCAACGAGTGGAATGAATTCCTTAAATCCAAAGAAATATATAAGTGAGAAGCTATGTAGCTTTCCACTGAACCTATCATTTAACTCTTATCACTGCAACTGTAAAAATATTATATCTGTAACATTCAACTTTGATTAACACAAACTATCTAACTAAGGCATGAATCTCTCTCTCTCTCTCTCTCCCTCTCCCCTTCTCTCTCCCTGCCCCTCGGCCCCTTGCTCCTAAGCTAGCACCCGGAGAACGAGGCACGCCGAAAGGGGCGTCATGTGCAGGTTTGTTTATACACTAGGCAATCCCAATATATAAATGGTTTTTATGTCATTAAATAATATATCATATATAATAGAAGATAACATGATAATATAGTAAATAATGAAATATAAAGAAATTATGTTTTACCTTAGACACAATTTATGATATAAAATTAGTTATCATATTAAATAATAAAATATAAAGAAATTACGTTTTGCACGAGACATAATTTGTGATATTCAATTATCATATTGAATTAATAATGCGTGAATTGAGATAGTTAAATCTAAGAGTAGTTTTTAAGTGAACAAAGATATAGAAACTTACATAACTTCTAGCTTTATCAGATAGAAAATCTCTTTTCTTCCGTTGTAGGTATGGCCAAAATGGGTCTTTGGTCAAAAACTATATAATAAAAAGGAACAGGATTAATAATTTCTCCCTGGTTCACAAATATTCCATCGGTACATATAAGTTTGTGGCACAGTTTTAAAGTAGAATTTTGATCATTAATTTTTTTCACAATATATCATCAACAACTATAAAATTAATATCAAATGAAAGTGTTTTCATATACAAATTCAATTGTATCACATACACATCGCAAAGATACATGTTTTAACTTAATTATTAGTTAAAAAATAAAAAGATTGACTTTTTTAAATGCACACACATCTTATATTTCTGGACAGACGTAGTATTTGTCAGTTTTAACTTCAAAGAACCATAATTTGACTAACAATATTTTTAATAATCAAATATATATTAGTATAAGTATTGTATAGTTAAAATTATCTTAATGTTTGGTTCGTTTAAAAAAGCTGAACGGTATGGAATTGTCCTAGATAGATTGATTAGAGATGAGATGGACCTGGATGAAGTGATACAAGTAGATTGTTTGGTTGAATGTGTGAGATGATACATGAATGTGTTTGGTTGACTGTACAGAACAGTACACACATACGTTTATTTGCTTAGAAATATATATTATATCTATACATAGCTTAATTAATTTTCCGTAATAATATTTTTATATTTGTAACTATCAATAAACTATGCTAATTAGTATTAATCTTTAGTAATTATCATTAATAATAACTTAAGCTATTGTTCATCACAAAATACCCATAATAATAACTAGTTATGGCTAATAATATCTAATTTTAATTAATTTTTAGCTAAAAATACTTAATAACCACTAATCATAGATAATTAGGGTAGTTAATAGAATCTAGATGGCGTCGTTCGCATATTTTTGCCGCATGGAACAGTTTAGCATCTAAAAAGAATATTTTGAGAATCTGAACCAACTCTATCTTGTACGGTTTCGTACAGTACAACCAACCAAATGTACTCGTTTTTCAAAGCTACGCTGAACCATCTGAATGGATTTACTTGAAGCAACCAAACACTACCTAAATTATTATGCTAATACTCAAGTAGAGAGATATTAGCTTTAATCTTGCTCTATCGAAGCATACTACTCTCAGTCAGATGTATGGATGCTCGACCAGAGGTTTACTGAATCATAGTTGGTGTATTCCTGCAAATTAGTGAAGAGTTAATGCTGCACAAGCTAGCTACATATATAGCAGCGGCAGCAGCGCTGTC
>KE372672.1:333063-357208 GCA_000418225.1 Zizania latifolia
CGCTCCAGCAGGTCAATTTACTACTACCACGTACTATTTACTACCAGGCTCCCAGCACGGCACATTCACATATCAGCTGATATAAGTTCACGGTATAAGTTGTTTGATTTTTTTAAAGTTATTTTTTTTCAACTTTGATTAAGTTTAAGAAAAAATATTAACATCGATAATATCAAATAAATATATTATTAAAACATATTTAATAATTGATTTAATGAAACTAATTTGATATTATAACTGTTAGTATATTTTTTTTATAAAATTGATTAAAGTTGGTGAAGTTTTTCTAAACGAAAGGCCAAGCAAGGCCAGCTTTTATAGAAAGCAACGGGGATAAGTTTGCTAGGGACAGCTTATATTTTGCACCACCAAACAAACGTCACTGGAGATTGATGGCATATTAACAATCTGTGCTATCTAACTACCTCCCAACATCGATAATCATCACAACCACCAGCTAATACCAAATTAAAAGGCGATGCTACAAATTATTGTTTTTTCACAGACCAAAAGATCACAAACATCAAGTAGAGAGTTTTCATCCAGCTCCCAACGTTCCAGCAGCACACTCAACCGAAGAGGCAATTAAGCAGCTCCAGATCATCCGGTCATCTTCAGGACGGCCGACGGGATTTGAGGATGTGAGCACTCCAACTTTTGCATGCAGCAAGTGCCTCCACTTGATGTATCTTCGCGAAGCCGACTGGGCACCAGCACCATCCACTTGGACAAAAAATTAAGCGTCTTATATATCAAGCACATGGCATTAGATAAAACCTCGGAAAACAAAGTTATTACGGGTACGGTCAGCCATATTGCCCATGCACCAACCGCCAACAACCAGATATAGATAGCGTTTTTCTTCACCCCCGCACGGATCAAAAACAGATTAACGTAGGTTTCTCTATCGGTGGGAGCTTCATCCCATTGAAGCGCATATCACGCAGCATACACCATAGGAAATGAGACAGCCCACATTGAAAGATCAAGTGGTGCACAGTCTCAACCTGACCACATAATTTGCAACAATGATCGCCAAGCCAGACCATTTTCATGAGTTGCCCCCTACTTAGAATGCGACCTCTAAACATTAGACAATCGAAAATTTTAACTTTTAAAGGGATAAAGGCCCTCCAAATATCCATTGATCTCACAACTCGAGAACCATTGAATGCTATAGTTCTATATAGAGATTTTGAGGATAATGTTTTTTGTCCAATTTCCAAATCATAGTGTCATCCATGTTGTTGAGATTAACATCCTCTAAAACTAGCTGAAGATCATTCCATTGGACAATTTCCTCCTGCGTCAGAGATCTCCTCAAATTAATATCCCAAAACCTAGCTGCCCAGAGGTCAGCTATTGTTGCCTCGGGGATTGGCATATCTCAAAATTTTTGTGGAATTTGATACTGAGGGGAACATCATCCAACCACACATCTCTCCACAAGCTGACAGATCTGCCACAACCCACTTAGAAGCCACACCCCCTCTGTATCCAATCTCTGACTTTGTGTAGACTTTTCCAAAAAAGGAGCCTCTTATTGTAGAGGATTGGGGAAAAAAACCCTTCTTGACAATATTTATTTTTTAGAAACAAGAAGCATAAGCTATCCTGACCAGACTCCAACTTGAATATCCATTTACCAAAGAGAGAAATGTCCATAGCTCTAGTATCAATGAAACTCATGCCACCAAACTCTTTAGGGGTACACAATGTTCTCCACTTCAGCATATGATACTTTTTCTTATGCTCCAGACCCTCCCAGAAAAAAAATACCCCTTAGTCTATCCATCACCCGATGAATGACCTCTGGAATAAGAAAAACACCCATTAAATGCATAGGTACACTGCTTAAACAGAAGTTAATAAGAACAATTTCTATCTTATCTAATATTTTCCTGAAGTCCAAAATAAAAGGCTTGGCATTGTTGATTGAGAGGCCTAGATAGGTGATAGGGAAATCCTCTAGGTTACAATTGAACTTATCAGCCACCCTTAAGGCCTACTCTTTAGAAGTTCTCACCACATATACTTTACCTTTCTGATAATTAATTTTCATTTTTGACGTTGCCTCATAGCAGTACAGGAGAAATTTCATCACCATAATATCCTGATCAGAATACTCCATGAACAGAATAGTGTCATCAGCATATTATAAAGTTGAAGAAGTTTGACTTTGAAAAAATAAATGACTTTACATTGTGAAATTGAGGGAGAATGAGATTATGAGATCATATAACTGCATTTTCTATTGGAAAAAGGGTGACTTCAGTATCCACCGTACGCAAACTTTAACTGTGTTAATTTCGAACAAAAAATTGTTAACAAAAAATACGTCGTTTAGGTTTATCGAAGCGATCGATCAAAGTGGTACAGTAAAAAAATTGCATTTGCTTGATTCTGATAGGTTAGTACCGTAGTTTGGTTTTTCAACTAACCTCTCAGTTAAATTGGATTTAACCAACTTTTTAATTATAACTTTTTGCTAGTATAAACAAAAATTATTTATTTCTAGATTTCATAACTTTATGAGTTATGTTGTCCTATCACTTCATTAATTTTTATGAGTTTATCATATTCGTTGTTAATTAAGGTATGTAGTCATTATTTTCTATTGTTAAACTCTATAGAATCATTATATTGTAGATTCATAACTACTCACCCAAACAACATAGTTTTTTCATAACTTATAGATAGCTTTTTCACAAACACATATAGTATTACCGGGCGTGAATAGCAGCAGTGAACGAGCCAGTCATCATGAATGCCGCCAGGAGCAGAGGACCACCAAGAGCCCTGCAGTGCTCATGCTGCAGTTACAACGACGAAACGAAATCTTAACAGCTGCAGCAAACAAATCAAGCTCAGCGTCTTCGATTTGACAAACGGGTAGGGCCCATCAGCCGATCGTTTGATTCGTTTCATATATAATATGGTGCTTCGATTTTCTAATGATTTTCGTATATAATAATAAGTGATTTTACCGTTCTTAAGAAATACCATAATTTTAATGTTAATTTTACCGAATTACAACTCATCAATGAATTTACGACTCACTCGTGCTGCGCACTGTTGTAATTAGAATGATCTTGCCAGCAGGAGCACCGTTCTAGCTGTTGGCAGTTTACTTACCCACTTACATAGTTTTATTTGCATCCGGTGAGTAGGGTTTAAGTAGTACTCAACAAAAGAAGCCAGAGAATTGAAGCCTAAAACTTGTGAGTGTATGAGAGGCAGTTGTTATCAACGAGTACTTGCACCAATGGTGGAATCAGGATCTCTCCAAGCTAGGGCTCAAACTAAAGACTAAAATTAGTCAAATTTGATACCCTAATGTCCTATCACCAGCACTCAAATATGTCGAGAAAAATTAGTTGCGGATGATTGCCTATAACATAAAACCAAGTCAGAGTTTCACTAGTCATTTGTACAGTGTTTAAACTCCAAACTACACACACAGAAAAATCTGTCTTTTTAATACTCTGCCTAGAAACATAAGAGTGATTGATTAAAGAGCAGTCAAGAATACTGCAATTGAAATATAAGATTTGACTCTTTTAAATGATTACTAAAAAGAACCATATGTAAATCACTTACTGACAGAGTGAGTCCAAACATCAATTTTCACATTATTCCGGCCGACAAGATGAAGATCATCAGGGTGGCGACATGAGAAAACATATCAAACAGACTTCACTGGCGTTGTTATGAAAACAAAAACAGGTCAACAAACCTAAAGAGTTTAGAGTGTTTTCTATGGAACAGACCTGCTGAGTCGGCGGAGTCGACGGACGGCAGGCACAGGCGCGACGAGCGTGGGCGCGCTGTAGCGCGGGGTCGGTGGGCGCAGGCGCACTGGGCACTGGCTGGGGGCGACGCGGGCGCTAGCCATGGGCGGCACGGGCGTGCTACGGGGTGGGGGTGGGGGCGGTGGCCGGTGGGTGTGCGCGTGGGTGAGCTCGCTCAGTGTGACGGCGGCGGTGGGAGAGTGGGAGGCTCGGACCGTGCGCTGTGTGAAGGCTAGGATTGTGTTAGCTGTTGAGTGTTGAGGCTAGGACTAGGTGCGCTGGTGGGTTTTTTCTGGTTTACTGGGCACAGGCTACTGAAAACTAAAGCCTAGTCTAAAAAAGTAGGATTGAGCTTTTGTAATCTATATATTTCTAAAAAATTACTGGGCACAATACACTAAAAAAAATTTGCGGGTGGGGCTGGGGCCAGCCCTGGTTCCGCCCCAATGTTTCACGAAACCAATGTTTGCTCCAGTAAGCAGTTAGCTACAAGACGCCCTTCTTTTACAACAGCAAATCCTTTTCTTGATTTCAGTACTGATGGATCCATCACTCTAGCCACCAACTGCAGATCATGCTGGATGGATGCCTGGATGCATCATGCATCACATCGTCTCGGAGGGTAGATGACACAGTGTGTGGTACTGGCTGCTGCTGCTATTCTGATACTGTTGCAAGCCCCAGTGTGCGGTACTCTGCTGCAGTGCAGAGGCTGAGCTGAGCTGAGACGCTGATAAACCAACTCGGCGTGCCTCGCATTTACTGACATTATTAGGCCGGCCGGGAAACACATCTTCCTGCGTATACCAACTGCCTGCCTAGAACGTGCATCCAACAATACTTCCTAACCGATAGGATGCTTAGTTTCGATTGAGAAAGTGTTACGATAATTTATGATCTTAATGTCCTATTAATTTATGATCTTAATGTCCTATCGGTTAGATGCGTTGATGACCATGATCGGGTATAATTTATGATCTTAATGTCCTATTAAAACCATATTTGTTAATAAGTTTATGATAACACTGTTTACCTGAAATTCTAAATCCACCACCGAGCATACATGCAAACTGTGTGATAGCCGCATATCCTCAAGATTTCTGCTTCCGCTGATCGTGTTTGGAATTCAGGAATTTTGAAGAAAAACATGCGTCAAACAGTTCAGTTCCAACTATAAATGGAAAAATTACCGCTCTTCAGACCGGGCCGCAGCTATAGCCAGCACCAACTTGCCAAACAACGGCCAGTTTAACTGTTCAAGAGGCACCACGCATGTGCCCTTGATTTATTGCCAGAAAAAAAGGCAGTAGTGCAGCTAAAACCTGAATCTTGTTGTACAGGCATGGAGTAACACATAGTCGTTGGTCACTGCAGCTATCCTACCAAACCTACTAGTTTCCATTCATTGTAAACCTTCATAACAACAGACAGAATTCACCATTTTATGCCCATAACAATCTGCCCAGAATTCATGCAGTTCCATCTGTACATGTAAGCTGATGTATTAGCATGCAGTTTTCAGCATAAATTTGTAGAGTCGCTAACATCAACCAGAAGAGGTACAGGAGAGAGACGAAATCACACCTGATGATGGAAGATGTGTTATTGGCTTGTTAGGCCATCACCAGCAGGTGGCATCATCAATTAACCCTGCAGTTTCTTGGTATATGTCCGTAGAAAACCAATTATGTAACTTGACCTGAGCTGCTGAGCAAGAAGATGGATGCATGCGTCACATACATGCTACAACACATGGTTTCAGACAGCAATTATATCGATATTAAAATATCACTTTGTTCTCGACAACACACAAGTCACCCTAGTCAACCAGCGAGATGCAATTTAGGCGAAATTGTGCAGCTGTTGCATTCCTAAACGATTTAAACCAACTATAGCTGAGGCACCAGATAACCACTGATACTACACATTGCAGAAAATGGTTGTTCCCCCATCACAGAAACTCAGAACGACTTCGAACGTCACGAAGGTGCCAAAGGCTGGTGATCAGATTGTTGCTAAACAGCTACAGGCTTCCCAGAAGCAAATGACTCCAAGGCTCCAAGCTATATGCTAAACAAGCATGTTCTACAACTCCAAAGGCGCAATCATTGTGTAAACATGCAGCTCCACTTTGTTGCACCAATTTAATGTTTAGGATAACAAGCCTGGATTTGCTGCTCCAGCTGCATTGGAATGCAAAACAACAGGTCAGTTCAATAAATGGTTAAGATAAGTTTGCATCTTCAGAACATAACACTAAAAACCGAAAGAGTATACTCCAGTCCAGAACTAATGGTAATATCCATTTAGAAATGAAAAGGACCAAAATTGGGGCGGTAAGACATAAAAAGAAAAAAGACATAAGGTCTATCCATGCTACAAGAAAAATACAAGTTGGGGGCCAAACAACTCTAGGCCTCTCAGAATTATCCTGTAAAAATATCTATGCAGATTGGATAAAATAGTTATCGGTCAAACAAGGGTTTTGAATGCGATCTCGAGAAGTCATAATTACTACAAGTGGTACCGCTTACGTCTTACGCACAAAATTAGCACTGGAAATGCCACAGAAATTTACCAACTTGGTAAAGAAGTAAAGATAGCATGCCTGTGTCTGGGCTCATCTTCTGTCCACTGCCATTATCTCACATTTCATTTAATGCTTAACAACAACCGCTATTACTGTAATACCTCATATGTGTCATGCAAAAAGTGATTGTATTCATTTAGTAAACATGCTAATTCATTGTCAATTGTTTCTGTGTGTTCACACAGCAAACTAACGATATTAATTCCATTTATGTCCAATCTTCTGTACAATTTAATATTTTGCTTATATGCAAACCTTACAGTCTTACACTAAATCACTTACTTGAGTCTGAGATGAATTTTGAGCACATAAGGTAATACCTGAAGCATAGCTTGAAACTTGTTACGCAGATCATAGAATTCAGTCCTCACCAAATCCAATGTCTTGAGGCACCTGATAAACAGTTTGGTATTTCATGAAGCTCCTTACCATTGGCAACTCAAGAAATGAAGATGTTTAGTATATATGCATAAATGTTCATGGCCACCACAATCTGGTTTTATAACAGTACAAGCATTGCATTGATAGGGCACTGTTGTCTTCATGGTTACTAAAGGGGAAACTTTATGAATGCCAAATCCTCCAAAAAAATTGCACTGATAGGGAACCATTGTTTTAATGTATAATTCAATATGGAGCCTTATAAAAGTTGGAGTAAATTGTTTTACTCTAACAGGACTCCGATGACAGTGATTACGAAACCACCTTCGGAGGTACGAATGAAGGCTCCGTTCAAAGCTCTTGGCGAAGCCCCCTTCGACTTGCTATGTGTGAAGCCTCCGAGACCACCTGTCGAAGGACTTCGAAATCGTGGTATTCCTGTCTCCTCCGACAAGACGTAAAGCCGAGTTCGTTCACACGGAGGGTTACTAAACTGCCCCTATGTAAAGTCACTATTCATGCTGTAATAGTCGGTTACAAGTAGGGGATAACTTCGTATTACCCCATAGTAATTGTATCTATAAATACCCCTCCCCCTTGCAAGGTGAAGGGGGATCGAATAAACGGAGTACAATCAATATTATTCTTGCTCGAAGGTTATTATCCATTCGGAGGCCTCGAGTACTGTTCGAGCTACAGCTTGCCTAGCAGACCCTTCGAGGTTCTCAAGACACTAAAACTTGTTGTGTGATTCTGTATTACGCCAACAGTTGGCGCCGTCCGTGGAGATCTTAGTCCAAAAACTAGCATTTCTACCACCAGCCTTCGGACCATGCCTCCGAAGAAAAGCAAGAGCGTGGCCCCTACTCAGAGATCTTCTCGAGTAGCGAAGGCCTCAACGCACCAAGAAGTCCCGCCTCTGGAATCCGGCGTGCGAGGTCAGTCAGACGAAGAGGCCCCCCCAGCTGTAGCTTTGGCCTCGAGGGCCGCAGAGCTTACCGCTGGCCCTCGCAACGCAACTGTCTACCCGGATATTGCGGAGCTGGGCACCGGTCCTCCAGCGGAAGGCGCCCTTCCAAGGGACATAGAGCTCGCTCTGGACCTCATGCCCGGAGCCCCTGCCACCGGACCGCCTGCGTCCGACCCATCAGGAGGTGCGGAACCCCAAGGAGGGAGGCCTCCGCCCTCGAGAGCGCTGCGGACCGATTATGTTCGGTCGCAGGATCCGAAGCCGGACTCCGGGGGAAGCGGAGCCCTTGAGAACGAGCAGGCCTCCGAGTTGGTCTCGCTCCGTGCCGAAGTCAGGAGGTGGAGGCAGAATGTGGCCAGACAGGTCCGCACTATCGACGACCCTCCAAGGGCACCAGCCGCCGTCACCGTGAGTGACCATGGAGATCAAGAGCCCCAAGAGCGAAGGTAAAACTCCTCCTTTGACGAAGGGTCACCGCTGCATCCAGATCTGCAGATGGTTCGCTTCCACTCAAAGTTCCGAGCAGCAAAGCTCCCCAAGTACTCCGAGGACTCGAACCTTGACGAGTTCGCTCGCTCATACGCCCTCGCTATCGAGGCCAGCGGAGGTGAAAGGAATACCATGGCGAAGTGTTTTCCCCTGGCCCTCGAAGGGATAGCCCTCCGCTGGTTCTGGTCCTTGAAGCCTGGCTTCGTAAGATCGTGGGAGCACCTGCGCAAGAAGTTCACCAATAACTTTCAAGGGACCTTCGTAGCCCCCATGTCGACCGGTAGCCTGTTCCAAGTGAAGCAGCAGCCGAGGGAGACACTACGACAATATTCGCAGCACTTCGCCTTCACGAAGTCCCAGATAAAAGGCTTCTCTACTTCGTCCGTTGTGGACGCCGCTCGTGAAGGGGTAACCAATGCGGGCCTCCTGGACAAGCTTTATAGGAAGCCCATATTCTCGGTGGCCCAACTCATGGCATACTTCGAGGAGTACGCTGGCTCTAAAGAAGGCCAGCTCCGAAGAACTACCACCGTCGCCCAAGTCCAGGCGCCCGAAGTCCAAGCCTCAAGGTCCCTGAAGCCTGCGTTTGCAGAGCATCCGTCTTCGCTATCCCGGCGAAGTCGTAAGCACTTCCGCAGCGAAGTGTTGAACATCTCCGAGCCCAGGGCTCCGAAGTTTCAACAAGCTCAAGGAAAAGGACGGGAGCCTAGCACGAAGCCAGCAGCAGGGCCCTTCGCCTCCGGCCAATCTTTCTTCTACAACATCCACAGCGAGAACCGGAGCCACAACACTAACACTTGCAAGGCTATACTGGCTTTGCGAGGAGAGTATTTAGAACGAACCGGTGGCCGAGGAACTACAGTTCGGGCGCCCGGGGCTGCCCGCCCAGAGCACGTCCAGGCTGTGGGACGTGCGGAGGCTGACGAGGCTCGCCCTCAAGTTCCGGCGGCAAACTTAATGCCACCTCCGAAGGTCGAAGACAATTCCGGGCCCTAGAAAAGGGTAGTCCTACCCATTTCGGGTGGCGGAGCCCTAGGCAATCTGTCCAAGCGACAGCGCCGGGACTATGTCCGCGAAGTGGGGCACATTGGGACTTCGGCGTCCGCCTCCACAATGCCGAAATGGGTCCACGTGTCAATCTCCTTTTCAGCCGAAGATGCCGTGGGGATCAAGTTCCCGCATGCGGACCCCCTCGTCATCTCCGCCGACATCGCGGGCACCGAAGTGCGCCGAGTGCTCGTTGACGGAGAGAGCTCAGCAGATATCATCTTCGCGCACGCCTTCGACCAACTTTGTATTCCCCGCAGGCATCTTCTCCCAACTGCGAGGCCCCTACAAGGTTTCACGGGCCCCCCTCTCGAGGCGGTGGGACAGATCGGCCTCCAAGTCACCTTCGACGAAGGCAGCCTCTCACGCTCGGAGGAAGTCATCTTCGACATCGTCAGCACCCCGTACGCCTACAATGCCATCTTCGGAAGGGGGACCCTGAATCAGTTCGGAGCCATTACGCACCACAACTACCTATGCCTGAAGTTGCCAATGCAAGGCGGACTCCTTACGGTGTTAGGTGACCAGAGTGTAGCCCGGAGGGTGGAGTATGGCCATACCGCCCCCTTCGAACCTCGCCAGGTGCATAATGTGCAGCCCCAAGACGAAGCATATGGCCACGCCAAGGGCCCAATATCCAAACCGCGACCCGACGGGGAAGTTATCACGAAGGTTCTCGTCGAAGGGGGCCTCAAGTACCCCATCCAGTTCGGAGGACTGGACCCAGAGGACATGGCTTCGCTAGAGAAGGCAGTCCGAAGCAACCTCAACATCTTCGCATGGTCGGACGAAGATATCCCCGAGGTCGATCGAAGTGTCGTCGAGCACTCCCTGTTAGTCAACCCCAGGGCGAGGCCAGTACGTCAAGGGCTGCGGAAGCTATCTGCCAAGCGCGTGGACTTGGCGAAGGCCGAAGTAGAGAAACTGCTCCGAGCAGGGGTTATACGGGAGGTTAGCCACACGGAGTGGCTATCGAATTCCGTCTTTGTAAAGAAAAAGAACATGGGGAAGTGGCATATGTGTATTGACTTCACTTCGTTGAATAAAGCATGCCCCCGTAACACCTACCCTATGCCTCGCATTGATCAACTCGTCGACGCCACTGCAGGCTCCGAGCTGCTAAGCTTTCTTGATGCATACTCCGGCTATCATCAGGTCTGGTTAAAGCGCGAAGACGAAGACAAAACAAGCTTCGTTACTCCGTCGGGAGTCTATTGTTATGTGCGGATGCCCTTCGGCTTAAGAAATGCCGGAGCCATCTTTTCTAGGCTAATCTCCAAGGCCCTCAGGCATCAGTTAGGCAGAAATATCGAGGCCTACATGGATGATATTGTAATAAAAAGTGCTAAAAAGCATGAGCATAGCATAGACCTAACGGAGACCTTCGAAAGCCTTCGATCAGTGGGAGTCCGCCTGAATCCCGAGAAATGCATCTTCGGGGCTCACGTTGGCAAATTGCTTAGGTACATGGTTTCGAGTCGTGGTATCGAAGCCAGTCCCACCTAGATTAGCGCGCTTCAGCTCATGGCTCCGCCTGAAAATTTAAAGCAGGTCCAGAAGCTGGCAGGCCGCCTCGCAGCCCTCAGCCGCTTTCTCGCGCGCTCCGCCAAACGAAGCTTGCCAATATTCAAGGCGCTGAAGGGGGCGGATGACTTCGCGTGGACGTCGGAGTGCCAACGAAGCTTCGATGAAATCAAGGAGTACCTCGCTAACCTGACGACACTCACGACTCCGCTGCCGGAAGAAACATTGTTGCTATACCTCACGGCCGCGGCCTCCGCCGTCAGCGTGGTCCTTATTCGCGAGGGAGACTTCGAGAGCAAGCTTGCTTAGAGACCGGTTTATTTTGTCTCCGAAGCCCTGTCTGGAGCCAAGATAAGATACACCGAGCTCGAGAAAATGGCGTACTCCTTGGTCATGGCTTCGAGGAAGTTGAGGCATTATTTTCTCGCACACAATATTATTGTGCCGACGTCTTACACACTCGGAGATATGCTCCGAAATAAAGATTCTACAGGTAGAATCAGCAAGTGGGCGGTCGAGCTGGCACCCTTCGGCATAAACTGTACTGCGCGGATCGCGATTAAGTGACAAGTGATTGCGGACTTCGTCGTAGAATGGACCCCCTCAGCGATCTGGTCCCCTAAAACTCCCAGCGATTTGGACTATTTATTCTGACGGAACCTATCAGGCCACCGGTATCGGCGCAGGAGTTGTAATTATTTCACCCTTCGGCCAGAGGGCTTCGTATTCTGCTAGGTTAAATTTTAAGGCTACTAATAATGTCGCCGAGTACGAGGACATCTTGTTAGGCCTCCGAAAAGCAAGGACACTAGGCACCGCTAGAGTGCTTATAAAAACCGATTCCCAAATTGTAACTGGCCATATAGATAAAAGTTTTCAGGCTCGGCACCTTGACCTCGCCTCCGCAAGGCGGAGTTAGCTTTCAAGGGCATTTCCATCAGAAGCATTCCGAGGGGCGAGAATCATCAAGCAGACGCCCTTGCCAAAGCAGCTGCCGGAGGCCAAGAACTCCCAGCCGGAGCGTTCTATGAAGAAATTCACGCTCCATCAGCAACGAAGCCAACGGCGGTCGAAGTACTCTGCGTAGCTGAAGACTGGCGGAGCCCTATCATGGCCAGGCTACTTGGTGAAGGCGTTGATCTAGACGGACCTGACTCCGCAAGGCTCAAACGCAGGATTCGCAACTACCATATCATAGGGGGCTCGCTATACAAGTCCGGCGTATGTGCTCCGCTCCTACGTTGCATTCCCGCCTCCGAAGGACAGGAACTGCTCCGTGACATCCATGAAGGCCTCTGCGGGAGCCATCTAGCCCCCCGAGCGTTGGCCAGGAAGACACATCGTCAAGGACTATATTGGCCCACAATAATGGTCGACGCCGAAGCCCTTGTCCACACGTGTCAAGGCTGTCAATGGATGGGAAGACGAAGTCATCAACCGCCGACCCCGCTGCAAGTCATCGCGCCTGTGTGGTCGTTAGCTCAGTGGGGTATGGACCTCATCGGGTCTTTTTCGCATGCCAAAGGGAACTTGAAGTTCACGGTTGTAGCGGTTGAATACTTCTCGAAGTGGGTCGAAGCCGAGCCCCTCACCGCTATTACTTCAAAGAATGTCCAGAAATTTTTCCGGCAAAATATAATTTGCAGGTTCGGAGTACCGAAGCAGCTCACCATCGACAACGGCACTCAGTTTGATGCGGAGCCATTCAGGGAATTCTGCGAAGGCCTAGGCATCGAATTGTGTTTCGCTGCTGTTGGACACCCACAGTCAAACGGAGCCGTTAAATGAGCCAACGGTAATATTTTGGCAGGCCTCAATCGCCGAATCGTGGGCCTCGCGAAGGGGCTATGGGTAGATGAATTGCCGAAGATCTTATGATCCATCCGGACCACTCAGTCGAGGTCAACGGGCTTTACTCCGTTCCGGCTGCTGTTCGGCGACGAGGCTATAACCCCGACGGTGCTAAAGGGGGGCTCCCTGCAGACGATGCTACCCAAAGCCAACAATGAGCGTGAAGTTTCGCTCAATTTGTCTGAAGAAACACGCCTCCGAGCCGTGGCAAATCTGACGAAGTACCAAGCTCAGACGGAGACATGATTCGACCCCAAGGTGAAGCCAAATCCTTTATTGCCAGGTCACCTAGTACTCCGAGCTGTCCTAGCCCCCGGCAAGTTGAGCAATAAATAGGAAGGCCCCTACATTATACTCCGTTCTAATCGGTCGGGATCGTTCAGGCTCAGTACTCTGGAAGGGGAGGAGTTGAAGCATAGCTGGCATTCTGAGCACCTCCGGCGATACTATGCCTGATTATTTTAAGTATTATGCGAAGCTTCTTCAAATAAACCTCCAACAAGGCCATTTCACATATAAGAGCTCCGCAGAAATTATATTCCGCTACCCGATGCCACCGGCTCGGTGCGAGATAAACCAAGTCTAACACGCAAAAGTGTGCCTCGCACACTGCCATGAAGCCCGAATCTCAATGTTCGAGGGTCGCTCCCCAAAGTATAGCTAAAGACACTGACTTTGGGCTCCGTTCAGGACTCTAAAAAATCTCGGTGTAATCCGCTCCACCATTACCGCTGCAAAGTGCCTCCGGGTCCGGAGCAGTATAAATAAAAGAATTTTGAGTATGAACACTCGAAGCATCCAAATTGGTCCAAAGCGACCCTACGTTTGAAGCCTATCTATCGAAGCACACCCTTGTGCATACACAACATGCAGGCAGGCATGCAGGCAGGACGTGCTTCGGCATGATTAAACGAAGTACATAATTAAACGAAGCACACACATTGATAGATTTCATTGAAAAAATTGATATCATAAGTACAACTGCGAAGTACATTAATACACTTCGAATACTTGCTTCACGAAAAAGCACTATCAAAACCTAACAGCCAGTGGCCCGCGTCGCCAAAAAGGTTGACCCCCGCTTCTTATTACTTTTCTTACGACGAGGTCCACCGCGGCTCGACGAGCCGTCACCGGACCGAGACCAGCCACGCTTCGCTGCCCGGGAAACCCTTCGCTCTTCCTGCAAGTCGGCCCAAGTTCAAGTCGCAGTTGCCTCCGCATCAAAAGCCGAGAAGTCCAGGGCTTCGTCGTTGCCCGTAGAGAGCGCCTGCGAAGGTTGACCCCCCCAGCTGCGGGGACAACTTCGAAAACACTTAGACTTGGAGATGAGGAAGAGCTGCGAAGAGGCTCGGTCTTAACGGAGGCTAGTAGCTCTTGGGCCACCTCGGGAACTACTTCGCCGGTAGGGCCACGCGGTATCATGAATCGAGGGCGGCTTTCGGACCTAGATACTTCGTACACTACCCATTGCTGGCGAAGTGCCTCCGAAGCCTCGAGTACCTCGACATCAAATTCGGCATTCATGTCTCGAGCCTGAATCCAAAATATCTCCGTATTTTATTAAGCATACTTGATGCGAAGTTACATTACAAATGCTGCTAAGTATTGCAGGGGGGAGGCCTAAAATCTACACGTTCGGAGGAGGAGGGTTCGCTCCAGCAGGCGGAGAATGTTGCCCTGCGTGACGGCGGCGAATGGCCTGCTGGAGCTCGACGGCTGCCTCCCGCGCTTGGGCCTTCCAGGACTCATGGAGTGGACGCCACACCGCAGCAACCTCCAGAGCCGGTGCAACCAAGCGAGGGCCTCCGAACTCCACCTTGCCGCCGGAGGTCGCCGCCGCAAGATGTTGGCACCCGGCCTCATGAAGTAGCCGGAGGATCCCTTGGCCAGCGACCCTGTCCGCCGTCTACGCGAAGCCCACTAAGGTGTCCTCCGTTATGCGGGCGGCGGTGCGAAGGAAGCCGAGGCGATGGTGCACAGGGTCCCTTGCGTCGAAGCTGGGGGTCCAGCACTCGGTCCCCGCGCACCCCAGGACGTCCATGAGTGTGGAGATGGTCCGGTCCGCCTCTTTGATGGCCTCAGCCCTCTCCGTCTCCAGGGACAAATTGGCGGCGCGGAGCAGCTCCGCTTCGGCCCTCTCCGCCTCCAAGGCTAAGTTGGCGGCACAGAGCCGCTCGACTTCAGCCTCCAAGAACTTGTTGGCCTGACGAAGCGCCTCGGCCTCCGAAGCCACTGCGACCCGGGCCTCGCGCTCCCTCTGGGCTTCGGCCCGAAGCCCCTCGGGCGTCACCTCGGCCTGATGTTGACGCTGGGTGGCCTCCGAGGCCTGTCGGCGGTGGTTGCGAATGTCCCTCGCCACGAGGTCCTCCTAGCGGTCAACGGCAAGGACGGCCCCGTGGAGCAATGCGAAGGCATGTGGCACAGGAAGGAAAGTTAAGACTACAAGAAAAATGCTAAGTGCTTAACGAACCCCCATCCGGCCTCGTTACCTGGAGCAAGGCCTCTTCGGCGGCTGCGACGAGGTCGGTATGGCGGTAGTGGGCCATCTCCGCTATCAAGTCGGTGCTGGCGAGGCCTTCGCTCCCCCGCAAAACTTGGGACACCATGTTCCCAACTGGTGCCCCCGACGATACGAAGGGCCGTAGCAGGGGGACCCTGTCAAATGCCCCCTCAGGAGGGGGGCTCCGTCCCGATGCTCCGGCGCCAGCAGCCGAAGGGGTAGGCACAGCGGCTCCGTCACCTGCGCCGTCACCGCCGTCTTCGTCGTCATTCCCATCAGTGGAGGAACCCTCGTGGGATTCCCCATCGCCCCCTTCGCTGCTGCTGCTCGACGACCCCGCCTCGTCGACAGCCTCGGCGGCGTAGTCCTGGCGGTTGTCGAGGTCCTCTCCGTCACCCGCTGCGATATCGGCTAAAAATATTAAGTTAAGGGCTAAGCATTTACGAAGGGACGCCAAGAAGTACAAGGGTGTCTAATTACCTCCGGTCTCAGCGATCGGAGAGTGATCCGACAGACCTAGAGGAAGAAAAAGGTCGCTCTAATCGATTTCTATGGGGACCTCCACCCCCTGGTCCGCCACAGCTACTTCAGGGGCGTCGTCGGCCCTAACCTCGAGGGCTAAGCTTCGTGGTGGCGGAGAGCTAACCTCCGAAACCACGATCGCCTGGGCTTCGAGCGGGGGCTCGGGTGGTCCTCCGGAGCCTGACGGGCCCCGCTAGCGTTGAGGCGACGAACCCTACGGCTCGTCGTCGTCGGCGGCCCTCTTCCTCTTCCCCTCCGAAGGGGTAGGATCTGGGAGCACCGGCACCTCGTCGGTCCCTAGCCGGGCCCATACCCGGTTGTACCTCTCCTAGGCCCCAACAGGGCGAGGCGCCGGCTTCGTTCGTCTACGATCGGAACGGCAACAACGCGCTCCGCCGCCCTGACAGCTGCCTCTGGCGTCAGCATGTCCCGCTGGTCTACAATACAGCGGGGCCCAACAGTTAGGATTGCTAAGCTAAATACTTAAGGCCCGGGGGCTATAATTCGAAGTCTTACCAAGGAATTCCGAGGGGATCTCCTTCAGCTCGCCCTCTGCGGAGTCTTGAAATAGGCCCTTCGGCCACATGCGCCCGAGGGAGCTGACTTGGAGGGTTATGAACTCCTCCGCTAGATCCCTCATGCTCATCTTCTGGGCCACCCTCCGCAGCAGCTGGACTCGGGATTTGATGGTGGCGGAGTCCGCTGTCACTTGGACTTGACGGCAGTACGAGATGAGGGCGTTGGTGCTGCGAAGGGGGGAGTTCGCTCCCACGGTGATGTAAAACCAATGTTGGTCCCACCTCGAGTACCAGCAGTAGTTCGAGGCCCTCGCCGGGTAGGAGTCACTGAACTCCTTACGAAGCTGGAAGTTGACGCTGCCGAAGGCCAAGGCCCTGATGGCTTTGTCTTCACAGGCCCTCTTCTTGGACTGGCAGTTAGCGTCGTGAAGAGCCGCGAAGACGTCCGCGCGGCCCTCGCACCCCTCCGCCCTCATGGCCCACTCGAAGATGGCCAGCCGGGCCACGGCGTTCGGAGATAATTGGGGGAGCTCCAGATTGTACATCTGTAGCACCTCAGCCAGCAGCGTCTCCGTGGGGATCCCGAGCCCCGCCTCAAAAAAGGCCTCGAAGACCACCGTTTCGTCAGCTCGAGGGGCGGGAATGACGTCGTTCTTCCCAACGCGAAGGTTAACCTTCTTTAGGACCTTCCCGACGCAGGCCTCGTTGGCGGAGTCCAAGGTGGACCTCGTCTTCTTTAGCTCTAGGGTCTGTTCAAACTTCTCCGACGGAGATCGGAGGTCGAATGGCCCATAGTGCTTCGTCGCCATTTTTGCTGTCGCCGCCGCCGCTGCCGCTGCCTGGGTCTGCACGGAGCTAGATCCTCCGCCCAAAGAGAGGCTTTTCGCTACTGAAGCTTTCTTCGGCATCTTCACAAATTGGGTTGAAGTCTGAGCAAAGAGGGGGACGAAGGCTAGAAAAGCTAAGGGCTCCAAAAGCAAGAGCTAGGGGCTCGGGATGAGGAGAAATCGAGAGCAAGGGCTACGGATGCTGGAGGGCGTAATGAGCCCGGGGGAGCAAAGAAATTTATATAGACAGTAAGAAGCGCGCGGCGCTCCGCCCGAAGCCATATTTTACCACCTTGCGAGCACCTTCCGGAGTCTATGATAGGTGGGGCCAAGGTAAAATAGGGCAACGCGCCCCTATTCCGCGACGGTTCGTTTTCAGACCATTGGCCACGCCAGGCGTCGGTTGAAGTTCCGAGGGCGTTCCATCGGCTCCTGCCAGGCATTTAATGATCGAAGCGGATTCACTTTTAATAACGACAGTCAGAGCTTTAGGCTTCGAAGTTTTAGGCCTCGAAGCCTTGGGCTCCGAAAGAAGGCACAAGGAACTGTCATGCGTCGAGGGCGCGCTTTACCCCTTCGGTAGAAGGGCTACGTGCGAGGGGCTACTGTTGGGGTAAATTGCTTTACTCTAACAGGGCTCCGATGACAGTGATTACAAAGCCACCTTCGGAGGTACGAATGAAGGCTCCGTTCAAAGCTCTTGGCGAAGCCCCCTTCGGTTTGCTATGTGCGAAACCTCCGAGACCACCTGTCGAAGGACTTCGAAACCGTGGTATTCCCGTCCCCTCCGACAAGACGTAAAGCCAGGTTCGTTCACACGGAGGGTTACTAAACTGCCCCTATGTAAAGTCACTATTCATGCTGTAATAGTCGGTTATAAGTAAGAGGTAACTTCGTATTACCCCATAGTAATTGTACCTATAAATACCCCTCCCCCTTGCAGGGTGAAAAGGGATCGAACAAACGGAGTACAATCAATATTATTCTTACTCGAAGGTTATTATCCATTCGGAGGCCTCGAATACTGTTCGAGCTACAGCTTGCCTAGCGGACCCTTCGAGGTTCTCAAGACACTAAAACCTGTTGCGTGATTCTGTATTACGACAACAGTCATCTTTGACAAGCTTCTCTAACAAAATATACAGCTGGATTATGAATGCCAGTAACATCCATTTATAACTGTTAATATCATAGGCAGTTGCTTGAAGCAACTAGGTCCATTGAGAAGAGAAACAAAGACAAGGGGGCAATTGTCACAAAAATAACACCTTTTATTTTAGAATATTACAGAATCGGGGACGTAAAGATCAGCAGAATGTCAGCAGAATGTAGATTTATTCACTGGATAGTTCCACAACTGACACAACATCCAGAGGTGGGAGAACTTGGTTCGACTACAAATCTGCATGCTAAACTATTTGAGGGAAATAATGGACAACCTGCCAGTCAAGTATAAAAATCGAACTATGTCATTTCAAATGTAGGCGTGTATGCCATAGAGTTGTAATAGCTCTTTTTTGTATGTGACACAATCATCTAAAAAATTGGAGTTGAGCAATTACAATCCTAACTCCTAAGTCATTAGGGTGAGTGGAGTCAGGCAATTCTTACTGTCCATGAATTCTGAACAAATTCAGCTAAGGCAAAAATATTGTAACCAAATTCTGACAACATTACACCACAGAAAACACTAATAATAGGAAAATGTTACAGTAGAGTGCCCTAGGACATCATTATATAGCATGGAATCAGCAATAATATGTAAAATAATGGGAACATTGTACAAATATATTACTAGATACCAACCCATCTCTGCTCCTCTGCTGGCAAAACTCACGGAACTGAATGCAAGTGTTCTTCACTTTCTGAGCACCAACACTGTAACATGCAAAAATATACAGGCAGGAAAGCCCCACCAAATTGTTTTAATGAGAAAACAAGCAGAAAATTCATATTTAGCACTATGACTGTATGTATATCTGCCTTAAAAAGTCATGGTACATAAGCCTAGTGGGAGCGAAGAGCCAAAGAGACAGGAAAACTTTCTTGAGCAGAGCAATGCAATAGAAATATGGTAACAGTGATCAACTAGGAATTATGGGAAAATGATGATATTTTAGTATCAGATTTACATGTGCATGATGATTTTTCCTTCTGTTGTGTGAGTTGTCTACTATCAATAATATATAACATGAATGGGGTAGTTCTAAATTTGTAGAAAAAAATCATATAAAATATGATTCTATAGTCATTAATACCACAAATATACTAAAATCCAAACTGAATAGGCAAAAGGGATTCGTTTACCACTTTCTAATAACAAATTTCTCTTTCTGAAAAAAATCTAATGTCGTCTCGATAAGCTCCAGATGCATAACCTGTTTTGAATGGGTTGAATTTAGCTTGTTACCCTTACAAAACATTACCTTGGTTCTTCATTCTAACGGCCTACCGAAAAAGAGTAGGATTAAAATTCTAAAGTACTACTTAGAACTGAAACAAGAGAAATTTTATAGCTCCTGGAGACATGGTCGAGTAAGGAAATTTTCCAGCCTTCAACAAACTGAGAAGAAATGATGATATTTTCTTTTGTAGCCTTCAGGGAAGGTTCTTTGAGTATAGGGATCTCGAGGAAGGAAGGTGCCAAAATATGTACACCAAAAGAAGAAATACAAGCATTTAAACAGGTACATCTGTGTACCATCCTACTACTGTTTGAGCATCTGATGCATAGAAGCTCTGTAAAGACCATCCAATGTGGAGCTTATTATGGTTTATATGCATAGCAGTATGCCAGTATCATTAGACCTTTGCCTCCCTAATCTATGATATACTCTATTTGTCTACCTTTAGTGATGTATTAGTTTAAAACGCTAGAATACACCTGGTTTGAAAAATAATAAAAACCAAATTCAAAGTAAACTTTGATACAGTAATCCTAAATATGGAGCGTTTCAAATTGTAGGCATCATGCATGTAAACCAAATCATTTTGAAAAGTAGGAACATTGTATGAGATGTTCGATCAATGTGATGGAACATTAGTGTGTTTTCAGATCTATGTCATGGAATGCTGCAATAATAAAGTGGATTAATAGATTTGGAACAACACTCAGAACATGAGAATGTGGATGCTACTATTTGAACCGACCGATCAATGTGTGAAGTGGACTGAATTTGTTGTATTTACATGAAAGAATGCTGCAATTGTCAAACGGATAGCAACCCTTCACAATAGGGGAATGTGAAGTGCTGCTTTTTGAGCTGTCTGATCAGTTATTACTTCGGGGGAAATGGACAATTTTTGCCAGATTCTACGCCATAAAAGATGCAGTAATCAAATGGATGACAATGCTCCCCAAGCTGACTAGACACCTCGCATCACGCTTTAAATTCTCCCATTTCAAGGGGATCTCATACCCAATTTGTGCGCCAAGCCACCACCACAACAACAATTCCCAGTTCCAACTATTATTCATACACGTATTGAAAGGAAGAGGGGGAAAACTCACCTTGCACTGCTCCCCTTGAGTTGATGCGCAAAAGAATCCACCCTGTCGAAATCCACATTTGGCTTGTCCCTGCACACACAGCAAGCAAATCCCCCAAACCAAAATCAAGCCAATCCTCAACACGAATGATCCGACCACATTCCGCGGGGGGCAATTGAGCAAGCACAGATACGTACAGCTCCCTGGCGAGCTCGCCGATGATCCGCTCTCCGTCGTCGCAGAAGAGCGTGACGACCTCGGAGACGAAGTCCGGAGCGCTGAAGTCCTGAAGCATCTGCAGCTGCTGGAACTGGTCGTCCAGCAAACCCTAGTCCCCACCCGAGTAGAGCAGAGCACGGAACCCCCAAAAATCTCGTCAGTCATCACCCACCGCTGGAGCTCCGCAAAAAAATGGCGCACAAACGAGAGGGCAAAGCAGAGCAGCTAGCCGTGGAGTGAAGCGCGCTGCGCGCCTCACCGTGGCGAACATGTTGTTGACGAGGGCGTGGAGCTGGCTGGTCAGCGCGGCCGCCATGGCTACCTCCGCAAGCAGCAGCAGCAGCAGCAGCGAGCTTCTGACCCGATCGGGATTCGGGAATCGACGAGCTCGCGAGCGATGGATGGGGAATCGGAATGGGAATCGGGTGGGATGCGATGCGAATGCGACGGGTGGTTTATATAGAGAATTTAGAGAGCAATTGGAATTTTGATTCCCGCTGCTTCTCTGCTCTTGCAAATGGCAGCCTTTATTTTCATTTGTTCTGTTGCGAGCTTCAGTTTTTATTTCTACTCTACTATTTATTTCTACTCTACTAGACCCTATTTGGTAAGTATTATTGCGCCGATTCTAAAAAGAATATCTAGAGTTCATATCGAAGAGTTAGAAAATAAATGTGATTCGTGTTAAAATATAGAAAAAATTATTCTCTTTTTTACTATGAGAGATAATCACGTGAAACCATAATTATTATGATAATCAAGCTAACAAAAAACAAAAATACCCATAGAAATTTAAGATAATATTTATACATGATTAAAATATACTAGCACATTTTATATTATTTGTTAATATAGTTTTAAATCATACAACTCATCACATATATAATAACAACTTAAAGACAGATGTATATCAGTCATTTTAGATAATTATTCTCTCTTAAAAGAATTGGAAATTAATCATCTAGCCAAATCTAACCAAATAATTTTATAGCTAAATTATTTCCAGTTTGATTTAGAAATTATAATCATTTCTAGAAAGAATTAGAAATCAAAATCAGCGGAATAGAATATATATTATATAGCCAGGCCCTTAATGTCATCTATTGTGTGTAGCTGGGATGATTGTAGCTTCGGATAAATTTTATTTCCCAGCTCTTGTCATCTAGGCATTAGCACAAGGTTTACACAAATGGTCCAGTATATCTATTTATTCCGTATTTTTCATACAGTGAGCACCCAATCACATAGTTATCCACTGTCATTAATAGAGGTAATTAATACATAGATGAAGCAGAGGATTAATGCAAATCGGCAACGGAGAACTGAAAGTAATTAGGATGGCTAGCTGATAATATCAATTATGTTAGAAAACCTGACAATGTCCTAACAATGTAAATGCCATGTCAAGGGACAGTACTGCCCACAAACATTAATGTTTTTAATGCATGCTACCCTAGAAAATTATAAATTCTATCAGTAATGCATTTATAAATATCTGCAACTATTACATTATGGGCTGAGGTTTAGTCTGTTAGCAATTATTATATCTCAATTTTACAGTAAGTACTAAGCTGCATATTAAATTAAACACCCTTAAAAGTCAAAAAAAATAGATATAACAAAAATACAGAGGTACAGTAGGCGTCACAGTTTTGTACAAATATTTGTTTCATGTAACATGTAGGACAACCTAGTAGATAGAGTTGTGGATGCTGTATATATTCTCGTTTCACTATTTTCTTGAGTAACTAGGATTCCCATTGCCAGATCCGTCGTAACTACAAACAGAGACGGTACCCAGTACATATATTATTCGGATCACGCCACAGTGATGTTACTCGCAAGATCAGAATGTCAAAATCTGAAAAATAAATTCTATCAGATAAACTAGAGTATATTTGTTTCAGCTAGAGATTCATATAGTAAATAGCTAGTCTAAATAGTTAGTTAGTCTAGCTATATAGTTGTGAAAATCTAGAGAACTGTAACTATTATAATCAGATCTTAAATCAGTCACAAAATTTCAGCCTGTAGCATTGGTATAATTGTAGCTATTAAAAACTCTCGAAATATGTCGTACATAACCAACCTCTTGATATATCTCGAGATTATTTGCATTTTGTGTGTGTCGAGACGACGGTATGCAGGAACACGCTTTCATCAGCTGGCTGGGTGACATGGGGGCACTTGGATTATTGCAAGCATCATCATGCTTAGTACCCTGTCGGCTGTCCATCGCGATTTCATTAGGCAGGAATAGTTGGTTAGTTAATAGTTAGAGAGCTATGGCGACCGAACTGTGCTGTCAAGTACCAATCTTCCGTGCCAACCTGACATACCTTGCACGAGGGTTTTAAAAGGTTAGGATAGATAGTGCAAATCTCAATGGAATATTGGTTGGTTGTTTTCGTAGTTAAAGGCTAGGATGTTCAGAGTAAAAATCAGAAAATATCATAACATCCTTCTGTCACTTGCAAACGTTTTAGGGTGCAATCTCAATGGAAATCCAAAAAAAAATCAGGAAAAATCATAACATTGTTATCTGATGCAAGCATAGAAAGCAGCTACAAACATAACCACAACTAAAAATTAGTGTCAAGATAAGATTAATGTCTCATCTATCTGTATTTCTTATATTTTCTAGCTTCACATACTAGTTTATTCACAACCTAAAATAAAAATCTAAACAGTATGAAAGCCTACGGATTCTAGAATAGCAGAATCTGACGATACCATATAGCCAAAGCAGCTAGCATTAGGTGTGTATAGTTTGGTGGCCAGATCACTAACCATCCATGATCCATCCTTAATTGACCAGGCATGCAGATACATGCTGCAACTTACCATTGACATTAATCATCGACTAATCAATTCATTGGATTGGATGTCACCTCACCGTCACCGGACGACCGCGCCGATATAAACACTAAATTATTCGTTTAACAAAGATCGAACAAAATTTATGGAATTGGCACAGAAATAGATCCAAACGCAGAGCCCGTGGAATCAAAAAACATCGTCTTGGCCACTTACTCTCGCATACGCACATCAATTCCATTCCAGCAGCTGATCTCGTCGGAAGAAAATCTGGGGGCGATGCGGGAGCTGTCCTGCTTCGGCGATAGCTCGGTCGGCATCGCCGCCGCCGCCGCAGCAGCATGTGACTCCGGCCGCGGCGCGCTCGATCGCTCGCTGAAGGCGGCGACCACGACAGTGTACTGTGCCGCGCTGCCCTCCGGCAAGGAGCTGCTCGTCCGGGTCACGTGGACACGAAGCGCCTCAGGAGCCGCCGGCCTCGCGGTCGGCTTCGACGACGCCCTCTCGCCGTCGTCGAGGTGCGCGCAGCACGTGCTGCAGAGGAAGCACGGGAGCCGGTCCCTCGTCACCGCCACCGGCACGGCCGTCGGCGTCCACTGGGACACC
>KE372672.1:369216-399112 GCA_000418225.1 Zizania latifolia
GTATACAAACCGGTGTAAATAACTTTAAAGTTTTTTAGTTGGTTTTTTCATAGATATGACATGTGACAGTTGTATTGCTTACATGAAACATACATTCGTATATTTCACCCAAATTGACACATTTGGTTCCTTTATTTCAATTATTGACAAGCTCACGAATTATGTATTAGTATTAATGTGCTTCTTGTTCAAGGTGTTACGCTTGTTAAAAAATTATTAACCAACTCTATCGTCATGTCATAGTCCATACAGCCAAAACCATTTACAAAACCACTCTATAGGTTATTTTAACTAGTCCGTATACTCTACATGGTTTCATATGCAAAGGTTGCAAAGGTTGCATTCCAGCAATTGCTTCTGGCTAGAGCCTGGTATTATCTTGTTCTTGACCGATTGTCTTTGCATTCAACCTGTAGAAAGTGCATCATTTCTCAAGGCTCAGTGTTTGTAATTCAGAATCCTTGTTTCTATCAGGTGATTTACAACAGAGAGACAGGCCAAAGCCGTGGATTTGGGTTCGTTACCATGTCAACTGTTGAGGAAGCCGACAAGGCCATCGAGACGCTCAACCGCTATGTGAGTGCATCTCTGCATTCTTGTTTATTTATGCTCTTGCTTACCTGCAAATCCTGTTTTTTTTTCATCTCGTTTCTCTCACCATTTGCATGCATTAGAACTGCTTGCATATCGTATGCTGCCGTTACTCATGAAATTCGAAGTACATTGATAGCTGAAAAATATTATCTGATTACTACTGGCACATCTCGTTTCATTCTGTGACCAAGATCACAGAGAGACAGAGGTTAACTACTGTGAAGTTGAGTAAAATGAACTTGAAGATATTTGTAAGCTGCATGATGTTCCCAACAGCTGAGTGATGATTGATGAACTTGTATTTAACAGGATATCAGCGGGAGGCTTCTGACCGTAAACAGGGCTGCTCCTAGGGGCTCTCGTCTGGAGAGACCTCCTCGGCAATTTGCTCCTGCTTTCAGGGCTTACGTTGGCAACCTGCCATGGCAAGTGGATGACTCAAGGTTGCTGCAATTGTTCAGCGAGCATGGGGAAGTAGTCAACGCTTCGGTTGTCTATGACAGAGAATCTGGGCGGTCTCGAGGATTTGGTTTTGTATCCATGGCCTCAAAGGAGGAACTCGATGATGCTATTTCTGCCCTTGATGGACAGGTGAGGACAGCATCATTTACATTAAGCATACACTAACACAACTGCACCATGTCCATGTGTATTGCAAACTTTTTTTTTTGAAAAAGAGAGGGAAACCTCTCCTATCTCCATTAAGGAAACAACATTCTACAGAAGTTCTAGAACACAAAAGAAGACAAAATATGAACTGCTAGCTCTCCTCTCCCGAGCTACACAGGTTAACAAGTTTTTGGATCGCCAAAGTAGTAGATCAAGAACATAAACACAACACAAAACAACCATTCTTTCTGCAACATAGGATGTTACTAACAAAAGACTAACATTAACCTAGTTTGATCTAGACACAAACACCATCATCACTAGCTCAATTTTGTTAACCTCCCTGCATTCACACACCAATCATGTGTTGAGTTATATAGTTCACTTGATAGTTGTCTTAGGAGTGCTGCCCCACCACAGAAGCTTTCTTCCCCTTTCCTGCCCCTTCTCTTATCACTGCAGCCTATGTACACCCACTCTCTATCCATGCTTAGAGTCAAAAACTTCACCTGCCACCCGTCTTACGAGGTTGGTCCCTCATTGTAGACTTTTTGCTTTTTCGCTCGATCTTTGCAACACAGACCAAGAGCAAATCCAATAACACAAGTTATATATTGTCACGTGCAGCAACAAGTTGTCACGTGCATTGGAATTTTTGGAACACATGATCGGAATTGGCCCCTAGCCTCGTCGGCGCGGCAGCCTCCGCGCCGGCGAGGTAGGGCTCCAACCCGGCCTTCTTTGATCTAATTCTTTCTTGACTCCTTTATTTCTTTAGCCTAGTGCCATATTTACAATACAAATAACCTCCTAGCTATTATTAAGGAAATAGGACTCTAACCCTAAACCTAATGCAACTCCTAATCTGCTACAGAACCCATGACGGGATAAACACCGCCGGGAAGATAGCCGGACGGCGGCAGCTAGGGATGAGAGGTAGACTTAGGTTAGGGAGATGAGCATTGGGATGAGAAACTAGACTAATTCTTTCTTCATTGATTTCTTGATGAATACAACCCTATTTATAGAGTTTATAAGACTTATCTCTTTAACTAACTCTAATCTAATCTGTTATTTTAAATGAACAGCTAACCTAACCCCAACTGCTACAGTACCGCGGGTACTGTTCACGTGAATAGTGCCATGCGGTACTGTTTATGTGGCTGGGTCTGGGCCTGACATCCCTGGCCCACAGCCCATAACACTACATCCATCCTTTTGAGCAGCTCGTCCTTGAGCTGCAGGACGACCTCAAACTTGACTCGACGCCTAACATAAATAAGACTTAAGCCTCTTACATCTCGGCTCAATATATTATTGAAAACTAAAAACAAATCTAAGATTATTATGGGTCACCAAACCCTCTTCTAGCTTGATGTAGATCTTCTTCTCGACACCATAGACATCAAACACTTGATAGAGTACCTCCTTGGTAGCTAGGTAGAGTAGATGGCGCACCGTAACACAGAGAAACTTACATACTTTTAAGATCAGCACCAGAAGCCATGGTGAGTGGCTCTGATACCAAGTTGTCACGTGCATTGGAATTTTTGGAACACATGGCTGGAATTGGCCCCTATCCTCGTCGGGGCGGCAGCCTCCGCGCCGGCGAGGTAGGGCTCCAACCCGGCCTTCTTTGATCTAATTCTTTTTTGACTCCTTTATTTCTTTGGTCTAGTGCCATATTTATAATACAAATAACCTCCTAGTTATTTATAAGGAAATAGGACTCTAACTCTAAACCTAATACAACTCCTAATCTGCTACAGTACCCGGTGGTACTGTTCACATGGCTGGGCTAGGCCCAAAACCTTAGCCCATGACATATATTATCTTAGAAGGTTCAGAGATCATTTTGCTTTTGAAACAAGCTGCACTTTGAGCTTTCCAAATTGACCACAACACAGCTACTAGCCCCACACTTAACAAAGATTGTTGGGACTTATCAAAATGACCTATCCACTGACCAAAGATATTTTGTAGATTTTGCCGTGGTTCAATATGAGGAGCATATCTAACCACAACTCACACATATTTGGCCAAGGGGCATTCAAAGAACAAGTGTTGTATATTATCATTTTTTAAACAAAATTGAGACTTGCCATATCCACCCTTCCAGCCCCTCTTGATAAGATTATCTTTAGTCAGAATTCTATTTTGCAAGGTTAACCAAATGATAATCTTTATTTTGAGAGGAAGTTTATACTTCCACATTTTTTTTGAAGGGATAATCACTGTTCTCCAACTTCATAGCCCTTATAAAAAGACTTAACAGTAAACTGTCTATTTTTTTGTTAGTCTTCACATAGCTTGATCCCTCAAATTATTAAGATGCATCTCACAGCAAGCTGAGACAATCTTATTCCATGCAAAACTTGGAAGCTCTTTAAGCTAACAATGTTTCTTTTATCATGTTCACCATTGACCATAGGAATTGGATGGCCGCCCACTTCGAGTGAATGTTGCAGCAGAGCGACCACAGCGAGGCTTTTGATGCGATAGTTTCTTATGAGCACTGGGGCACTCCAGAACAGGAATGCTAAAATGTTGTGCGTTTAGGCGGATCTGGTCTGATGCTGTCACTTACAGCCCAGATCTTACGACTTAGCTTCTTGATGTTGGGTTCTCGCATCCCGCCCTTTTTTATGCCTGTCTTGCTGGTGCTGCTGATGTTTTGTCAAATTCTTCCCAACAATATAAGTTCAACTTTCCAAGTAGGCTCTTTGTAATGATGTCCTTGGTATATTTTTCTATGATAATCCAAAAGTTCAGTTGTCCACCGTATCATAGTGGACCTTACGTATCATAGTGGACCGAAAAATTCTGGGGTCTTATGCGACAACATGAGATTCAAGACAGTGTCTTATAGGCAACAAAACGAGATACTTTGTGTAATTAAACAACTCAACATCTTATATAAAACTAAAGTAAATTGAAATCCATAAGTATACTTACAACGGGCCTGACTGCTTTTTGTTCAAAGCTTCTGTTCATTGAATTTGCAAGAAAGCTCTTTTTTGGGTTTCAAACCGAGAGATTGTTCACAGAACACGTAGGAAAACCACAACAGTCATCTAGGTCAACCAGGTTGCTGGACCTACCATGTTGCGCATAATATAATTGAAACTATCAAATGCAAGAGATCGACACAAGCACCAGCTTCAATGCTTCATGATTCACGACGAGCCAACATCCTACATTGTTGACAAACCAGCGTTTGACGCATACAGTAGGATCGATTTATGTACAATGATAACATTTTGACCTAAGTTTTGACTTTTGAGAACTGAGGTCACGCATTGAAGATAACATTCAGCAGAATATGGTATTGAACAATTGATATTCAGTTAGCCTGCAATTGAGCATCCTTGCTAGTGAGGGGCACATAGCGCACAGAGGTCTCGTCTCTTATGCTCACCGAGCCATCCAGCTTCTTGTCCACAACTTTCAGCTCCTGGAAGATGGTCCCGACTGGGATCACCATTCTGCCACCGGGCTTTAGCTGCTCGATCAACGCCTGAGGAATCTGCGGCGCTGCCGCTCCGACATGGATGGCGTCATAGGGCGCAAGCTCTGGCCAACCTTCTCTGCCATCTGTGCCGGTCGTAAACATTGATAAGTATTAGATAATGATCTTCAGAAAATGAAGTGCTGCTCACATTTATATAAGTTTGTGACACTATGTTAAGATGGCAAAGTTGCTCCCGATTTGTTTCTAAGGAGAAAGCACAAGTATCACGGATGAAGAATAAATTGTTTGGTATGGACAAAAACAAATTATCTTCGAAACCTAAAAGAAATTATTACCATGTTAGAACCAATAGAAGCAATTCTTAAAAAACAGAAGTTGAGCATGTTTATTCAAACTCACATTCAACCCTCTGCAACTAAGCCATAGTCTATAAATTATAAAACATACTCTACAGTTCAGAACTTGGCATCAACATGTATGCCAAAAATACTAGTATAGAAAGAAGCAAATAATTGAAATTTGCAAACTTGCTCAGTTGCTCTACTTACCAGCAATATGTATACTGAGGGATCGATCACTTAGCTGTGGGGCTGCTGCACTTTTCTTGATGTTTTCAATAGAAGAAGCAACCAACTCTGGGATATGTTCAACACCAACTGCTCGCCCTTCTGGCCCAACCATAAGCGCGAAGCAAGCTGTTAGGTACCCTGTGCCTGTTAAACTTATCAAACATATGTAAATAACCAATGTACATGTTTGTCATCTGTTGAGCATTTCAGCTAGTAAACACTAAACAGGTCAGCAGTCTTTAATCATTACTTAACCCCATATATCAGTATGACAAAGAAAAAGAACTGAAAGAAACCAGCATAACTAATGAACCTTCATAGTATAGGGTAAACTACCATAGGGGACAGCCATCATAGACCACACCACAGTAATCCATACCCTGATGGAATGCTATGAGTTGAGGATATATACTGTTTTTACACATTTTTTAAAGCATCTATGCACTTTAAAGCCTAAAGCACACAGCACTGAGTTCAACTAATATATAAGATACTATTACTCCCAGACGTTGCTATAATTACTCAACAAAAGCAATCTTTGTTTTGGCACTAGGATTCTTAACATAGTTTTGTGAACAAGAAAATCATAAGAGTTTGTGCTGTGGTACAGACTATGCACTACATAGTTGAAATGTCATTTTAGGACTAGACCTAAAAAGTCGAAGTGATTGAGCAGGACTGAATGTATGATAATGAGACCTGATCCAACGTCCAGAGCACTCATGCCAGGTTGAAGGTGCTTCTCCAGGAGCTCCAAGCAAGCAGCATGCATGTGAGGCGCGGAAATGGTGACGTTGTAACCGATGGGCATCGGGCTGTCGTAATAGGGAGACGCACCAGGAGGCACAAACAACCCCCTGTCGGTGGCCTCCATCACCTCTGCAACTTTGCCCAACTTGATAACCCCGTACCTCTGGAGTTGCTCAACCATGGCCTTGTTCTTGTCACTAGCCCCGCTCGACCACAGCCGGTGCTGCAACGGTATCACCAACATCAGCAACATGGGACGATTCTTCTTCCCAGAGGGAAAACAGCAACATGAGAGATGAGACCATTGAGACGTATTGAGCCAATCCCCTTCAACGGCGAAAAATCCGGCTAACTAAACCGAATCTATGGTTGACACAAACACTGAAATCTATATATAGATTATCTTATCTACCATCACAGCTCAGAAATGTACCAAACGTATACACACTTTGGATGAACAATTCCTGTACAATTAATTCTACTTCAATTGGCTACTAGCATATGTTCATAGATACTTGTTGGTGCAGGCCGCTGGTGGCAATCGGAATTAACAGGCATCGATAAGGATTTGATCCAAAGGACAGAAATCATCAGTACCATGGTCGTCAGAAACGAGAACACTAATCATTTACCCGGGGAGGGGAGCTCAGAAACCTAGTGACAGAAAGCCTCAGGGAGCATGGCACAAGCCCGATTCTGTAGCAATTAAAGACGATATTTACGGAGCCCGAGGAGGAGGAGGAACAGCAAAAGATGGAGCGGAGTACCTCCATGGCGAAAGACGGAATCTCTCGGTGTTGGGGGCCGATTCGAGCGCGAGTGGTCGGGTGGAGATGCCGCTGCTGCGCGGTGGCCGGATGGATTCCGGTCACTGCTGTGACTGGCGGTGGTGGAGTGGCAATTGGGGGAGACTCCGGAGAGAGAGAGAGAGAGAGAGAGAGAGATTCTTCTCAAATTTCCACACCACCGTGAAGACGACGAAGGGATCGAGGGCAGAAAGAGGGGGGCTCGCTAGCGGGCCCACCAAATGGGCCGTTGTGTATTTGTAAATGGGCCCACTAGAGCAGCTCGCCTCTAGGCCTGTTTGTGAAGCTTCATATCGTAAGGACAACTACTGAATATTTGTTTTTTTCTAGTTTATTTTTATATTTTATAGTTATTCAGTTTTAGAATTTATAATTTAAACTATTTAAAGAAGCTCTAGATTCTAAAAATAGCTGCAGCGGCTAGAATCTCTCTAAATAGTCCATTTCACCTAAAAACAAATGAGAGATGTAGTTTACCATACCAAGCCGGAATGTTTTCTACTTTAGTTTAATACATTCTACCTATGAACTATATGAAAGCTGCTATGAGCTAAGAAAATAAAATAAAACAAACCAATGTGATAGGAAGATATCATGTAAATTTACAAATTTGTTTAATTTCAGTGGGTTGATAATCTATAAAATCTAATTAGGTGCAACTTTTATTTTGTATTTAAAAAATCTAATACTTTTTAAGAATCTAGGTTATTGTGTTGAGCTGATCGGTTCAGTTCTTAGATTTTTATATAAGAAGTGGTTCGAAAATTTTAAAACAAACACACACTTAATAATAATCAGTAACCATTAATTACATCATGTATATAAATCGAAATTACAGTGCAAACTACAGGTAAATCAATCGATCGGTTGGTCGCATGGGAGTGAGTGACTAGTGTTTATTGTGGATCGCAAGGCTTCAAATTAACTGTGTAAATTGTAATTAACCGGTCACTGAATAAACGATGTAAAATGGACTCATGTAATTAGCGGGCTAGAGCTCATCCTTGTAGTCGTCGTCATCGTCGTCGTCGGTGGCTTGGATCATCGTCTTCTTGTTGGGATCGGGGTTAGGGGAGGTCTTGACGGGGTAGGAGGCCTCCATGGCGATGCCGCAGAGGCCCTGCTTGGCGGACACGTCGCGCTTCATGCGGATGTACCCCTTCTCTCCCCAGTCGGCGCCCCACGAGTTCTTCACGAGCCAGTACTTGGTGCCGTCCACCGTCGTCCCGTACCCCACCGCCGTCACGCCGTGGTCCAGCTCTGTCCCGCACCGCCCGGCGAACACGCCCTCCGAGTAGAACTGCAGGTGCGACCCGCCGGCCTCGATCGCCACCGACACCGGCTGGTTCGCCACCGCCTTCTTCAGCGCCGACTCGTCGTTCGTCGGCACGTCCTCGTACCCGTCGATCGTCACCGCCGGGGACGCCGCCGCCGAATTCTTGCACGAGCTCTGCTTACCGCGGTACGGGTAAGCGTCCTCCGCAGCCACGCCGCCGTGCTTGGCAATGTACTGGAACGCGTTGTCCATGAGGCCGCCGTCGCAGCCCATGTTGGAGCTGGTGTCGCAGTCCACCAGCTGCTGCTCCGACAGTGCCGTCAGGTTGCTGGTCCGGATCGCGTTGATCCCCTCCACCGCCGCGATCGTCGAGAAGGCCCAGCAGCTGCCGCACTGCCCCTGGTCCTTCACGTCGGCCACCGCGCCCTTCTGCCGCCAGTCCACCGACGCCGGGAGGTCGCGAGCACCGGCGTACATGAAGCTGCCGCGCCTCTCCCCGCGGAACATGCGGTGGTGGGCGACCCTGGAGCCGGCGTAGGCGCGGCGGAACTCGTCGGCGGTCATGTCGCCGAAGCGGTTGAGGCGGAGCTTGTAGGGGGCGTCGCCGCGGTTGAACTCGTGGATGAGACGCACGTTCTCCTTGAACACGTTGAAGCGCCGCGCCTTCTCGCCGAGGTCGCGCGCCACCGTGTGCTTCCCGCGCCACCGCTCGTACAGCTTCCACAGCGCCTCCTCCGACGCCAAGTCCCTGTCGCTCAACTCCATGGCGCTCGCCGCCGCCATGGCCACCGCTAGCAAGGCCGCAGCCACCACCACCACTCCTGATCTCCTCATTACTTGCTAGCTAGCTAGCGACCAGCTACTTGCAACTGTTCGAGCTAGCTTGCTTGCTTGCTTGCATGCATGCTAGTCATGGGGGTGAGGGCCTCATTATATAGAGGAGGATGCGTGCAACACAACGGAAACGAAGATATATATGTTGCTTGCCGGCAACAGCGCCGGCCTGATCATAATTGAGTGCTCGATGGATCAGCTACTAGATTGTACAGGAAATTTGTGGTGGCCTTAAATTTTATGTTTCGTTCAATCTGTATGATCTAACTGTTCAGATTTGATATCGGTGAACTATTATTACCTTCTAGAGATAATAGGTTATATAATATTTCTTTAATATATGTGGGCCTACATACACGTAGCAATTAATTTTTTTCTTTGTATGCTAACAGATTAATTATTGCATGCACTAAAAAAAGAAAATAATCAATAAACTTTCGTGCAGGCGACATACATGCAAATTACTTTCTATAATCAAGCAAGTTAGCCTATTTTATTTTTTAATTAATTATTTTAAATACACTTAATCAACGTTTCAGATTGATTTTGACTATTATCTCCGTGGAGGATAATGGGGGTACCGTAAATGGTCCCTTGTACAATGGTTGATTATTGCTAGCGATAGAGTGCCACATTTTGATTCATGGTTAAATTAATTTGGATCAACACACAAATGCATATTAATTAATATTTTATATTCTCATATTTTTACGAGAGTTAACATTTTAAAATTTAATTAATAATTAAGCTAAATATATTTAAATTTAATGTTATGCACGTGATATAATATGTCTAAAAATAGGAAAAGGCAATTGATAACAAACTCCCTGAATACATTTTTCGCAGTAAAATTTAGATTTCTGTCACAATAAACATCTACACAAATAATTACTTGGACTGAAGTAAGGCATATGAGTTGTTGGTGGTTAGGTACTCTTAAGAATTTCCCACTAATTAATACACGTACGTAGGTACGTACTTGTACGAGGACATATGCTTGTATTTTGACCAACAGAGGAGACTTGCAGTAATTAGATATACAACAACCGACTAATCGTATAAATCGATGGTTTCTGAAGGTTTCACGGTACTAGAACAGAACAGGGCTAATAAAGAATTAGCGAGGCGTTTACGCGACGGCATGCACAGATCAAGCATCAATTAACGCCGCTAGCTGCTGCTGCTTCAAGCTCGTGCGTGTTTGAATCCTGTGCCGTTGAGCGTTACCAATAACTTTAGTCTCATCTCGTTCACGGAAAAGACTACGAACAGTTTATGAGGAAGAGTAGTTATTCTCCTATGGATCGGTCTTTTGGGATATGAGAAGTCTCTTTACTTGTAAGACTACATCGTATGCGTATGAACGTCTGAACGTGAGCCGATGGTAGTAAGCTAAAACCTGGGACACTAATAATTGGTATCAGAACTAGCAGCCACCATGTCTACCTAGGAGGCTCACGGAATGAGATACTCCCTTTGGACCGGTCTTTTGGAATGTGAGAGAGATCTCCGCTTGTAAACTGTATCAGATGCGCATGAACACCTGGACATAAGTCGATGACGGGAAGCTAAGACCTGAGACGCTAACAATGTGGGTTATGTTGCGTCGGTCGAACTAACACTTAGGCTCATTTGGAACAAATTAAATCAGATTATAAATTAATAACCACGATCTTGTAAAAACATGATTATCGATGGTCTGGTTTTGTTTCCGTATCTTTTAAAGCTGCTCTAAATTAACCTTAAATTAATCGTTCACTTAATTGCATTCAATTCTTTTCACTCTTAGCACAGTATAATTAACCTCAATAATTATATTTATCAAACAATTTAATTATCCAATAAGAAAATTACTTAGACAACCTAAATTAAAAGAAAATTATGGCGATAATTCAATAATCAACATTTCGTTATAATTTTGATTATTTTAAGCTAGCAAAGGTGGCCTTAGTTGTGCAGTGCTAGCTGACAGATACCCGATTCAGCTGCAGCGTGCAGAGCTCAATTATTCCAGGGCCAGACATTTCGGAAGATTTTGGATCGCTCGTCAAGTTATATATATTCAGCAGAAACGAAGACCAAAAGTCAAGGGAGGTCGTTCTTAATGTTCTTTGCTTGTGGTGTGAGATGTCCTCAACAAGTAACCTGAAGGGCAAGCAAGCGTGTTCCCTGATTTCCTGATTCAATAGCTGATCACGACCTGCAGGAAAGCGTTCCATTCCACCATATATCTGCACATATGTCTTTCTGTCCGTGTAGATGAATGATCAAGGCTACGTTTGGTTCAAAAATCTACTAGGATAGATCATTCCATTCTAATTTTGTAGATGTGTGATTAGATAACTTAAGAATAGAACCATTTTAATATAGAAATATTTTATTTAGATTTAAGACGACTGATATGAAAGTAGTAGTTGTCTCAGCATGCTCACGTAAATCCGTCCGTCCCATGCAATGGACTACGATGCGGCTAGCTCGATGGTAGAGTGACGGACTCATCGATGCTCAACTCCCTAGCACTGCTCCTATGTCGTCTCGTGCTCCACCACTCTGTCGCCACTACGAGAGACCTCCTTATAATGTCTTACTCCTTGTCCTACACTCTATCTCACCCCACATAGAGAATTTCAAACAAATCTGATTCTTAAAAAACATGATGATTTTATCTCTCAAATCAAACAATCATTATGTCTTAATGATATATCGATTCCATCGGAAGCTAGGAATGAATTCATTACATCTCAGTTCGCTGCGGAAATAAACAAACAAGTGTGATTAAATGCTACGGCAATGCCAATCTTTACGCATGAATTCAATCACATTTATCAGGTCCGTGTGTCTGTCGTCTTTGTCCTGATGAATACATATACTGATCATAATTCCTTTCAGATTCAGATCTCATCAGCAGCCACGTACGGCTTCTGAATACTGCCTACTGAACGCATGAAGAAAAATATATAAAAAAACAGATTAACGGAAGGGATATATATATATATATATTGTGTGTGTGTGTGTGTGTGATTTCGCAAGAGCAAGATAAAATCCTGAAGCAATATAAATTTAGGTTTGGAAGCATGAGATAGCTTGGGGAAACGAAATTCTGGCTACGCGCATCCATCGTTGACACTTTGGAACCGATGGCTCTTAGCTCTCTGCTTCTGGCATCGATTTATCTCGCTTCTTGTGGCACGAAACCGATTATTAAGGCTAGGATTCTGTTCCCTGGTTTTTGAAGGCAGTGTGAACAAGCATCGTCACAAAAATCAAACAGCATTTCTCAGCTATATTAGCTGAGTATTGTTATTGTTATGATATATTGTACTGCTACTACCAGCAGAATAGATATTATTCATTGATTTTAAAGGATAAATTAACCTTTTAATTGATTAGATCTTAGATGTAGTAGTTATTAGAATATATATATATATATATATAATCGGTAGAAAATCATAATCTTATCTCTCTGTATTATATTTTTTTACTATTCTACTCTTTATGAGTTCTAGTAACAACAAATAATAAAGGTAGAAATCATATTTAACTCTCAGATAAAATGAAATCAACGGTCATGTAGAATGCATCAAAAGGATATGATTCGGTGCCCTGATTTTGAAGGCAGGGTGAACAAGCAACATCACAAAAGTCACGAAACACATGAATTTCACGTGAATTAGCTTAAATTCCATGAAATTTCTCTAATTTTCCTCCGATATTATATGTACCGACCCTGCAGCTTAGACAAATTTGATGGTCTGCAAATCCGCAATCGCCACTGAATTAGCGACGACGGCGACTTGCATAAGTTGCAAATCGGAAATTCAGCCTCTGTTATCTCTATCTTGCGGAGAAGCTGTCGTCGGAGAAGCAGGCCTGCCACTGCATGCCATATACCTCATGCAATTGTGGGGCTAAGCATTGGTTAAAGGATAAAAGATGATGGGACAGAATGGTTTAATTTTTGGTTGGGCATGATGTTTTTTCGGTGAGTAGGATCATTTATTTTTTTATTTAGTTGTAGGTTAGACGGGATGAGCTAGCGAGAGGAAGGGTCTATCAGGGAGGGAGAGGCTAGTGGAGGAGAGATTGACGAGGAGGAAGAGACCGGCAGAGAGGGAGAAGCCGGCGTTGGCGAGGGGAGGATCTAGCGTTGCACTGGTGAGAGTGAATAAGTCTATTCGATAATTTTTTTTTAGATAAACTCATCTACCATATTGAAAAAATATTCTCTCAAGATGGATGATCCCATCTAGCTTGCCTATAAATCAAACGGCTGCTATCTACCATAAAAACTAGATGAAATAATTCTATCCAACTTCATGTAACGAACCAAACTCTACCTTATTGATTCACTTAACTATATCATCACTTTTGTTGCCTACGTACTTAATCGTTAGGTCGAATCTAACGTGCCGTCATAAGAATAACAATAACTTACAGGTTAGTTCTTCTAATTTAGTGTCGGACTCGAAAAACAGAACTGACTGAAAGACACGATCTTAATAACAAATGGCCTGCCTAGCGACCCAATACCATACTATATGGGCCTTATTAGTGAGTAGGCTATGATGGGCTTAATATTTGTATTAGCTTTATATATCACGGCCTACGGAGATTCCTTCATTTTCCCTAAACCATCACATGTGTATCAGGCCGCCAGGCCCATCACTAAAAAAAACACTAATAATTGTTAAACCCTCAACCAACAAAAAGACCGCGTGGCCTAATGGATAAGGCGCTCGCCTCCGGAGCGGGAGATTGTGGGTTCGAGTCCCATCGTGGTCGATATTTTTTATTACCTAAAATAATCAACCAACGAGTACTGAGGCCATTTCATGCGGAGGCCTTAATTTTTCACCTAAGATAATTAACTAATTTTTACCTAAGATAGCTCTTTCTTTTTTTTACCTAAGATAATCAACCAAGGAGTATTGAAGCCATAGGCCTTAATTTTGTGGTCGAATCTGCAATGTAGGATATAATATTAACTAGAGTACATCACACCTTTCAGAGGCGACGGGGCTAGTGTCTCTGTAATTGTAGAATAAATTAACTTACAGACGAGATTGCACCATGAAAAAGGAAACAAATCATATTGTACTTCCTCTAATATATATTATAAGTTGTTTAAATTTTTGATAACTCAAACTTCGCAAACTTTGATCAATTTTATAGAAAATATAAGGTTATGTAGACTTTTTCCTTAATAAAACTAATTAAAACATTAAATTAGTTTCATTAAGAAAAAATTCTACGTAACCTCTCAAGAGCTTATGATCTGTGGCACCGGTGGAGAGAGAGGGAAATATGCAATACAGGAAAGAAAATGAGAGAGAAAGTTTGATGACATTTTTGTGCTTTTCAAATAATATAAGAGGATTTCTTGCTTTTTATCTCATATCATTGCTTATGTAATATGTCACATCAATAAAACCACTTCTAAAACTGTCTTAGGTGTTATTTAAACGGTTTTTAATAATGTAGAATACCTAGTTTTGTGGTCGATGGTTTTAAGTATCCAGATCAAATAATTGAGAGGGTTACGTAGATTTTTCTTTTATTAAATAGATCACAAAATATATCTTAATACTATATTCAATTAATATTGTAGATGTTGATGTATATTTATTTAAACTTGTTAAAATTGGACTTTACGTAACGACATGTTATCTGACTTTTTTACGAGTTCAATCAGTTGGATTGTCCTCATAGGAAGAACACAGACATGTCAACTCATAGAAGAAAACACCAGTGAATATGTACAAGTACTAACCACATATCACCGCCAAAAAAAGAGAAACAAAATGTGAAATGATCCTGATCTACCAGAGCAAGATCAGTCCTCAACCAATTAATTAGGAAACAAAGAAGAAAGAAAATATTCTATATAAAATCCATGTTTTCTCATTTGACGGTTATAATCTACACCGCTCAGTTTTATAAAATGTTTTACCTTCTGAATACTAATTCATTTCTAAATTATCTAACTGTTTAGATTCACGACCTAAACCAAAAATTTGGATAGTTTGCGCATTAAGAGCTCATTTGGTATTTGGTATGATGTTGGATTTTGACTCTTCTCATTCTGATTTCTGGTTCTCTACAAAGATGATTATATTGTGAATTATATTTAGCTGTAAAACTATTTAATCGAATGGTTAAATTATAATTCTTCATGTAAAAAAGTGATTATTATACAATATACATATTCTTTTCGGTTATATTCTAGAAGTAACCTCTAGAAGCTAGAGGGTATAGCAAACAGCGTAAAGATTGTACTGCTCGTGCAGGGATAACAGGAAGGAAACTTGTAGCAACCGAAGTTATGATCCGACGGCAAAGGCCACATACAAAGGCGACCCTGTACGGCATGTGCTGCACTGGTCGCATTCATCTCCTTTACGACAAGCAAACCAGACGCCCCAACCCAACCCCTCCCTCCCTCCCTCCCTCTCTCTCCCCCGCTCGCGGCGCGACGTCCACGTCGCCGGAGATGGACGGCTCCGGCAGCTGGGACGCCATAGACTGGAACCAACTCAAGGTGGGTTGCACACCCCCTTTGCTCGCCCGCTCGCTCGCTTCGTGGTTGGTTGGTTCGCCACCCCCCGCTCGCGCCCGTTCTCGCTCTCTGTCTCCTCCTCCTCCTCCTCTCCCCCTCGGTCGTGTGCGTGCCTGTTCTGTGACTGCGTGCGTGCGTGCGTGGGTGCGTGGGGTTCGGATCCTGACGCCTGCACGGACGGGGCCACCGCCTCCATATGGCGACGCGCGCAGGGGCTCCTCTCCCGATAAGGGCGCGCGCGAGGCCGTGCGAGTTTGCTTTAGGGGTAGGGTTCGTTTCTGCTGGGGATCTCGGATTTCACGTCGAGGTGATGCGATTGATTTTGTTTCAATTTTTTCCGCTTTCAAGGAACCGACGCAGCGGAGGTCCTCCCAGGGCATGGATGAGTTCCTTCTCGGGGACGAGCAAGTTCTGGCCCAGGTTCGCCTCCTTTCTCTGAATTCCTCTAGTTTCCATGGATGTACTGGTCTTATTTCGAATGAAATCTCCTCTGGGGACTGGGGATCGCCGAATTGAACCGCGTGACGTGGTGCGTTGCTGACCTTGCAATGAAATGTCTCGATCGCCCTTGGCTTAACTGATCAAATTCATTCATCGCTGCTTCCAATGTCTTACCCAAATAGCCTGATTGCAATGCAGCCATCTGTTTCCTGTCACCGATAATCTGTAAGCCATTCACAATTTTAATTTACACAGCTGGGGCTGCATAGTCTGTCACAATGGAACAGCGCATATGCTATGATTCAACCGGAGTGGCACAACTGGTATACCAACGTACAAAGTGTCACTGATTGACTTCAATCAGATTCCCTGTATTTAATCTCAAGGGCTGCTAGGCCGCTTGTTTTGGAGTTAATAATAGAAACAACGTGTGCCTAGCCTGGATAGAGCATCAATACCATCAATAAGTGGTTTATGTGAACAAACAGACGAAATGCAACCGAACTGTAATTTTAGTAAATGTAACATCCACAAACTGGACCTCTTTCTGTGAAAACATAATGAAAAATGCTGGAGTAGATAGTATTCTATCAGCTCATTCCAAAATTCTATCAGATAGTGTGTAGCAGCAATACAGAAGGTGTGGCATGGTTGGCTCAGCTATATGGTTACAGGACCGGGAATGAGATATGAGTGGCCAGACACACATCGACATCATAATCTAGATCCACCTTGCCCTAAAGGCCCAAGAAGAACTTATGCTAGGTGCTTCAAGGCCAATGTGCTGTGCGAGGTTCTGCCTCTGTAACTATATTTGCTTGAAGTGAAGCACCCATGCTATGTTGCTATAAAACATTAATGTGAAGCGTAATGTTAAAGGTCTATGTTTTCTATTATCTTCTAGGTCAGAACCTAACATGGTACATAGCTAAGTATGAAAGTCACAAAGCAGGGTCCAAGACAAGTTTGTTACAATTGCATGTATTAATCGCTTCTGGTGAAAAAGAAGATGCCCAAGTGTTTATGATGAGTGCTCAACTGGTTCATCTGCTAACAGTGAAAACTTAGTGCCTATTGACCTACTAACTAAAATTCATTATATTCGGTGGGGCCTGTGGCTGCCAGATCATTACATGTTCTAGCTTATTTAATCCCAGTTAATTGTTTAGAGCATTGTGGTTCTTATAAAATTCTAAGGATAATTACATTCCGTGAGTTTGTAATCAATATTATTTTCAAGCAGAAACGAAAAGCCTCGTGCAGACTAAAATTGCTGCTTTTGACTTTTGCATTGTTCCATGTTGAATTTTATCCCTCTTACCTCTCCTTATTTAGGGCCATGGTGTTGTTCTACTAAACACAGATGAGGCTGGCATACTATCAGTGACAAATTTCAGACTTCTCTTTGTGGTAAGCAATCATTTCCTTATTTTACCATTATTATTGGAAAATTCAACGTAATTTCAATTCTTCCTGCACACAAACTCATTTTACTATATAAGTATATAACATTCGGTTTTGTTCCTTTTATGTTCTGTCAATTTTATTCCATTGATTTGGAATATGGAAACTACTTGTTTTTCATGTGCGGATTTAGTATATTCTGCCCTCTATTTTTCGTTTTGAACTAATCGTACTAATCATGCACCTAGACACTGCCTCCCCAATTATTTTCCTTCTCATACTACTATATATATTCTTCTTTTACAAATGCAACCCTTTTTGCAGAGTCAAGCCACAAAAGGCATTATAGAGTTGGGTACCATCCCACTAACTGCAATTGAGAAGTTAAATGATGTAAGTCTATGAGTTACCTTCATTTGGCAGATCATTTCAGTCTTCTTTTGGGTTCATCGCCGCTATTTTATTCTCTACTGCTTGCAAACGGTCCTTAAAAACATTGATTTTGTGCAGGATGTAAAGCTTCAATCCTTGCCTCGCCAGTATGATAAGAAGCAGCCCCGTGAGCTTCTTCAAGTCATTGGTAAGGTTTTTTTTTGTAATAACTTTGTAAGAAGACAGCTCTGAGCACAATTTATATGTTTACAGCCACTCTTCATCATGATTGTGAGTAGATTTTGCCGGAAGAATGAAAATAATCTGTCTTGAGATGATATTGATGATGTCTGTGAAAAGGATGTCTTGAAATGATATTAATGATGTTAGGGACTTCTATTACACACCCTCTTGTAATTGCATCAGTTTTTCATTGGCATGGTGTTATGGATTAAAGAAATAACTATATGCTTGAACCGTTTTGTGATTTTGTGTGACAATGACAATTTCCTCTTTGATTCGCATGGTGTTATGTTCGAATGATTTTTTCCTGACATCTAAAATAGTTTGGACTTTGGAATTTGGAAATGCATTTTGCTGTGAACTTACCTTTGACTTAACATTTTTTCATCCAGGTAAAGACATGAGAGTCATTGTATTTGCTTTCCTTCCTAAAACCAAGCAGGTCAAATTCCTGTTCCATTCTAATATTTCGTTCCATTACATTTGCTTGACGATTATCCTGCTATTCTTTTATCGGTATTCTCTGTAGCTTGGATGATATCTCATTGTGACCTTTTATGGTCTCGTACTTTGTTATGCCATATAACTTAATTTTTATTCTTTTGAGTTTCACTTCTGTTACTTATCTTTTCAGAAAAATGAAGTGTTTGATGCTTTGAGAAGATACACTAAACCTACTCATCTCTTGGATCTATATGCATTTTCTTGTGATCCGGCCACCATTTATCAGAGATCTGATCCAAAGATGCGGCTCTTGAAGGAATACCATCGTCTTTTTAGGAATCAGTCTCCACATTTCAAAAGAAGTGTATCCGAGTTCGAAAATGACTCGCGTAATGATTGGTGGAGGGTAACTAAAGTGAATTCCAACTATTCATTATGTTCAACGTATCCATCTGCATTGATTGTACCAAGCAGCATAAGGTACTTTTATACCATCCACAATATCATGTGATAATTTTATTCTCTTACAGACATGATCAACACCAACATTTTTTCATTATTCATTAGTGATGAAGATTTGTTGCAAGCTTCTCCTTTCCGAGCCGGAAAACGCTTGCCTGCTATTTCGTGGTGTGACCCTGGTATGTATGCTTAGGTTTCCTTTTAATTGTTTGCCAATAAATTTTATTATTATTCTCTGCAGTCTTATGCTCCTAATATATTTTGAAAATGCTGATGATGTTGACAAATGGTTTTATGAATTATTACCTCAGTATCATTCCTTTTAGAAATACAGTTCATAGTTGTTCAGCTGCTTCAGATTTTGGGAGTAACACCGTAACACCAGTAATATAAAGAATCGTGGAGGAGACGGCTGATAATCTGCTTTCAGTTCTCCTTATATGATACGCATAAAACTTGAGCTTGTTTGTATCACAGTGTCTGGAGCTGTTCTGGCAAGGTCATCTCAACCATTGGTGGGATTGATGATGAATTGTAGGAAGTGAGATCATATGATTATATCCATCTGAATTGATTTGACACATAAACTGACTTCTATTTGCTGTTGGTCTAAACATATGGTCATTCTTTGCAGCAATACTGATGAGAAGCTTGTTTCTGCTCTTTGCACCCAAACTATTGATGTCACTGGGTCTAGGTAATGGAAATATGCACCATTTCATTTTATGTTTGTAAGTTTCTTTTGACATAATTGAAGTATTGTCTCCTATATTGTGGCTACCTTTCTTTTTTTCTCTTACTGGCTATGTTTTACGTAAGTTGTATGAGCTACTGTGTTCGTAAGGAACTCATACAAGCTAAGGTGTAATATTATTAACTGCCTTCTTGCTCCCTTAACCTCTTTACCCTATTTTTTTACATTGCTACTAAGTAAGAACTACTTAAAGTTTCATTCAGAAGTAAGGAGTGCATATCTGTAGAATTACCGAGTCTTAGGATTTACTTCAAGGATTTTAGTGAACACAGTAATCTGAGCAGAATAGCAGATGCTAGCTAAATTCTAGCTGTTTATTTTTTGCCCCTCTATCAATAATTCAATATCTTAAACACCTTTGGACTTCTCTTGTGTCTGTCCGTTATAAACAGTATGGTGTCAAGTTATATTTCTCTTATTTTAATGCACACAGGAAATTATATATAGTTGATGCTCGGCCAAGAGCAAATGCTTTAGCAAATAGTGCAAAGGGAGGTGGCTCAGAGTCGTCTTCTAACTATCCAAGATCTGAGGTAATATTATATATGGAATTATGGATTAACTAGCTTTTATATACCACATAGCATTGTTTTACAATTCTTTTTTATCTTTTTATTTAATTGGATCCTGGACCAGGTTCTCTTTTTAGGAATACAAAACATCCACACCATGAGAGAGAGTCTTTCTCGCCTTAGGGATTATGTTGATGCCCATGGGTCAATATCATCAAATGGAACTTCATCAGTTGTATCCCTTGTTGGAGATCGGGTAAGTTTATGCTTTGTCTTGTTGAACTATCTTCTGGAGTGTACATTTCTTTGAGGTCTACATCTAGTCTTCATTTCCTAGCATGCACGCTGTGCATATGTGAACCTTAGATATATGTGGTCTCATACTCTCATGGAGGACATGATTGTAGATTCCCTTTTGCCGCAATAGTTAAGAGTACCTATTTCCTAGGGTGAAGGCTAAATTTTTTACAATGGAGACAAAATATATAAAAAGCTTCAACATTGAAAATTACATGCACATTTTAAGAGTGGGGAGAGAGGGGGTCATTTGAATAAACTTCTGGAGGGTGTTTTTGAGCTTTATTATAAGCATTCTGCACATACATGTTTGCTTTGAACTTTGAAGTTATACACAGGCATGGCATCAAACATCGAGATCACTACCTCCTTTTCCTGGTGAAATGTTCAGTGCTTACCTCTGATGTAAATTGACCCAAACCTTTCATGAACAGGTTTGGTCCAGGGCAAGCCAGTTTTAGGCTTCTCCATGCATGGGCCTGGTGCCAGCTTTTTCCTATGTATCTGAATCTGTCATCTGCATTCCCAGGCACAATTTACATTGTCCTGTTATATACTGAGGCAACTGCTTAAGTTAGAACTTGGGACCCTTTATTTCTGAATTAGGAACATAACACACATTATGAATTTTCGGATTAACCAAAAGCATGTAAAATTGGTTTTGATAACTGTCAAGTCAACTGCCTTATGGTTTATAGAATTATAGCTATTAAGGCTATCTACTTGGTTGATAATCTCATTTCTTCCTTTGAATGTTGTGTATTTATATCTGTGCAAAACATTTTACCCATGCTAAATGAATTATGATACCTGGACCATTAAAAACAGAAAGAAGTTGGTGGAGTTAATAGATGCAAGCGTTTGACTTTATCATACTGACATGCCTGTAACCTCGTCAATAATAAAACATAAGAGAGGACATTGAGTATCTTTTTTCCTGCAGAGAAATCGTGGATCAACCTGGGGTGGAGGGAATCTGAATAGCATGACACAATTTTCTTCAACTTTAGGGGAGTGGCTAAACCATATCCAGAATATCCTGGTTGGTGCTTCATGGATTGCTGCACAAATTGCCCAAGAATCTGCTTCAGTTCTTGTGCATTGCAGGTATTTTTCTTCCCCATAACTGTGAGATGCATTAATTGAATTGATTCACTTATGGTAAAAGGAGAATCTAGACAATGTTTTCTGTGCCTTTGTACTGACCTGGACACCTGGCATTTAGTTGTGTCACAGGGAAGGTTTTGTCATTCTCCACATAACATATTTTCTCCATATCAATTTGGCAAAACAATGTTAATATTCATGAAGTAACTTGTGTAACATAACGCCTCTTCGTATTGTTTTTGCACTCTGGATTCGGTAAGAATTATTAGTTAGCAATTCTAAGTTGCATATTTATTTGCTTCCCAAGTCTTCACCACTAATTGTTGAACATAGCTTACAACTTTACGAACTTCTGTGTTATTGTCATGAGTTTTCTGTTGACATTTGGATATAACATAATTGCTGGCCGGTAATCTGCAGTTTTACAAAAAGGTTTAAGAAAGGTTTGGGAGAAAGAAATCCTCTGTTTTAGGATAATACACTTCTATAACTTAAGCACAATTGAATTGAGAAGCAGGTTTGTATCTGATTAACTATCGGAGCTCGATATTCAAAATTTACTCAAAATTTGAAGCAGAACATAATTAAAACTAGACAACTTTCCCAAATCCTGATTCCCAGTAAGAAGTGTGTGATCTTAAACCCTGATTCAAATCCTGTGTATTCTAGTTATGATCCTTTGGCGTGAGCTTAGTATGTATAATCTCTATAATTTTGTTGCTGTGTATCCCTAAACATTGATGAAGGATATCAAACTCATATCTATTTCCTTTTTGCAGTGATGGGTGGGACCGCACAACCCAGTTGGTTGCACTTACTTGTTTGTTGCTTGATCCCTATTATAGAACATTCAATGGGTTCCAGGTACATAGATTAACGTTCATGCAATGTAGTCCTGGGGGGGGGGGGAATCTTTCAGTTTAATTTTAGCATTATATTTGATGTTTACTTATCAATTTTTTGTTAATGGAAATGGAATGACATTGTCCACTAGCATTTCGATTCTGTTTCATGAGATTTATCATATGATAGACATCCTTCTTAAATTTGAGATCAAACATGCAATTTATTTTGCTTTGTTGTTGCACGGCCCATGTTTTTACGTTTGATATTATGCACTCTGCATCAAAGCTATATGCACATTCTTTCTGGTTAGTACCTGTTACTTTCTAACTGCTGGTTTATTTCAATTGTGTTACTTCAATAATGTAATTAGCATTTTGACCTTGCCATTGCTAATTTAATTTTTGGATATATAACTGTCTTTTCACCACACTGCTTTAGGCCCTTGTGGAAAAGGACTGGCTGGCATTTGGCCATCCATTTGCAGAGCGGATGGGAATTCCAACAATAACTGATAATAATGGGGGATCACAATTTGAGCTATTAAGGCAACCTTCTCTTGGAAATTTAAACAGTTCACCAAGCAGAAGCACTCTAGGACCATCAGGGTCATCCTCTAATACTTCAGGTCAAGCCCAGACATCAAACAACTCTTCACCCATACTGTTACAGGTAGGGTATAATTGCTATTTTTCTTAAGTCTTTCTTTGGTAACTTGTATAGTTGTATTAATAAATAATGATAGTTACCTTGCACCTCCACTCATAAACAACCTCAGCAACTGTCAACAGTGGGCTAAATGAATAATAATATTTCTTTACTTTTTATGATTTTGTAATTACTTAGTGTTAGGGTTTGCCTTATTGCTTGTATGGCAGAAGTTATACTCTCTTCTGGAGGGTGTATTGTACATACTGAGCATGACCAAAGGCTGCTAGGTATTTAGGAATGATTTGCTGAAGGGACCCTCACAAATCGTGCATGGTAGATGGTTTCCATTTTATAGTGAAATTAGATCAGTAACAGCAGGCGGTGCTTTAAGCCTTTAATGACTACCAATAGGATTGACCAATTGAGGATTCAAGAGTACTGCATTCTGGCCTTTTAGTATTCTTCCATCTGATCAAATTGAATCATTACCCATTTGGCAATCCCCATAGTAAATATATGTGCTTATTTTTAAGATTTCATTTGTTCCTTATCATACTATTCATGTCTTAATTTTCAGTGGCTAGATTGTATTTCACAGTTGTTACGTCTGTACCCATCTGCATTTGAGTTCTCATCTGTAAGTTGCCAACTCTTCTGAGCTGCATGAATCTGCTGAAACTAAGCCAAAGACATGAATGTTCCTAATCCAAACTGTTTTTTAATTGCAGAAATTCCTTGTTGATTTTATGGATTGTGTGTTATCATGCCGCTTTGGGAACTTCTTGTGCAATAGGTATTTAATCTAGATATCTCATCGTAACTACCTTTTCCATATGTATATTTTGTAAGTGAATGAGTGGAGGAAGCAATCAAACAAAGACATGTGGACATGCCTATGTTCCTGACATGTATTTTCATATTTTCATCAGTCCAAAATTTAAAACAAGGTTCTTTTCGGAAGTGATACATATAGGTGAATGGAAACAGTGTCTGTTTGAGAGTGAATCAGACTAAACTTTCTTAAGGATACTTGAATTTCATATTTCAGGTTACCATTGTGTGCTTCTATGGTTTTATGCATGGATCTATGCTGTAGAATATAGCCAATTAGGAAAAAGAAAAGCAGTAGAATATTTTTGTTCATCATCTGTCATGATTCATTGAAGGACAATATTGAATATACAAAAATGACATGAACAACAATTGATCTAACTGTTGTAAGTTTTTTATTGTGGTGGTTTTAGAGCTTGACATGGTTGATTAGGATGTAAGATGTGACCAGTGCTGTTATTATTAATTATTATTGCTGTCTTGGTGGTGTCTTCTAATGTTGTAGTGTTCACCTAAAAATTTGTGATAGGCTTGGTGAGCCAATGAAAAACCTAGCCACTCAAATGAAGATGAAACCCAAGATTGGGTTTCAACTCTAGTCTACCCCAACTTGCTTGGGATTGAAAAGCTTTGAAGGAGTATGTCTAGTTCTCAAATTATTTTAGAAGTATTAGCAGGCTACATGTGGACAATATAGTTATTAGTTTGCCAGGAATCATGTTACACCCTGTTTTAGAATCCCTATAACTGTGTAACCCACAAGATGTGGTCTGGAACTCTTGTTTCTGTCTTCCCAAAACGGGCTTGTCCAGAAGATGATATTTATTGTTCCTATATGCACCTATCTCGTGTTAGTAAGCAATGCTTGATTCATTTCTTCACATATAATGCTTGATTTATCTTGTTTGGAAAACTTCCGTGCATAGCTGACTTACAATTTAAAATGCAAGTGAGCGGGAAAGAGAGCAATCTGGTGCTGTAAACTCTTGTCATTGCATGTGGACGTACCTGGCTGATCTCCGAGCTTCTGGCGGCAGCTTCCATGAGCACTGTAATCCATTCTATGACCCAATAAAACATGATGGCCCTCTAGTGCCCCCTGCTGCAGCACTTGCTCCAACCCTTTGGCCCCAGTTTTATTTGAGATGGACATGTCCCATTGAATCTCAAGGTGGCGATCTTGAATCCCAGTGGCACACCATGAACAAAAAGTACACAGAAGTAATGAAGGTAAATAAGTATAGATCTTTATTTTTACCTTTTGATCATTTTGTTGAGGTATGTAGGGCCATCAGGATTATCGTTTGGTTTGATTTGATCACATAATATTTGGGAAGTTGTATGGACAAGACTAAAGACATAAATTTCTGGTTTGAGATAGGATAACCGTAATAAGAGGAACATGGGGATGTTTAGTTCGAAAATGGTTTTATGTGTCAGAATCCCCCCTAATGTTTATATTTTGTTTTGTTTTCTCATGAAATGAACAGGTGAAGGACTCAGCTGAATCAAGAGCAAGAGAGATTAAAATGAAGATGGAATCCATGTTATTGGAGTTACAGAAGGAGAAGCGTGCAAGTAGTTCGGCCTTAGCCATGGTTCAACGTGCTCAAAGGGAGAGTGTTGCCATCAGAAAGGCAGTGGAAACCATAGGATGCAAGATTAATTTCTCCAGGATCGAAAACCAGGTGGATAATGCTGAGGGGCTGTCCTATTCATTTAGAAGAGACACAGATGCTGGCTACCAGCACGACAAGAATTCTGACCTTTCTGTATCCATCACCGCCATTGAGGACTGCAGCTTGGTTTCAGAGACGCCAAGCAACCATATTTGCGAGTCGCTCTGCCCCTTCCGCACCATGGAAGGATGTAGGTGGCCAGATGCAGCGTGTGCACAGCTTGGAAGCCAGTTTGTTGGTTTGAAGGCAAATTTTGAAGCTTTTGACCGGCTATCACTACAAGACTGCTATTTTGGTCCAGAATAGAGACCACGAACTATCCATGTCAGTCCAGATGCACTTGGCAGCTGTAGTTTTTTTTTGCAGTGGTTGGCGCCTCCAAGTCAGCATTAACAGCAAACAACAATATGCGCAAATGGCAAATCAATGGTGCATGTTTTGAACATTTTGCGTACGCCAGGCTCACAAATTATCTTGTAATGGCTTTCTAATGGTCTCTGCTGGGCATTAGGAGTTAGCAACTGGTTAGGGGTTACTGTGACTGAAAATCAGTCCTTCGAGCTGTATATAGTTTGGCGATCGATTCATACAAGAAACAATATAATGCGGGATTTACAAGAGATAAATGCATCTCTTTCGCTGGTTCCATTAAAATTCATTTAGTCAGTTTGGGAATAAGAACTGATGTATATCCTGCTTGGCTGAAATAAAATGTGACGTCAAAAATTGTTGACCTATAGCGTGTGTTCTTTTGTTTCTGACATTTTAGTGATATTTTCTTTGCATAAATGTTAGTGTTGCTTTGTGAAGTTAACTGACTTGTAAAGCTTTTTTCGTGACGTCTTGAAATTGCTAAAAGAACTGCAAGATCTTAGGCTAAAACTAACACTGGCAGGAAACCGTGTGTACCAGGGAAAATCAGAAAAATGAATCTAAATGACTTAATTACTGCGATGACCGAATAGCCGTCTGTCCATCCTGTTTGCTAAAAGAACTGCAATATCCTGTTTACTACTTGATAAAATGGGGGAAACAAACAAAAGCAATAATGGATGATTGCACAGCAACATCTCAAATTTTATTTTATTACACTGCATGCTCTTTGCAATTGCAAGTTGCAACCCAGGGAAAAAAAATCTGAAAATCAACAAGATTATTCACACTGTTATCTGACCAGGAATTCAAGTTCAGAACCCCATGCATGAAATGACAAGACAATGGAGAGCAGGAAAGTGATCATCTGAACAATCATGGGATGAGCATGCAAAGCAACAATCAAAGACAATTCTAAGTACAATTGACAAAAACACTGAGCCATGATGTGTTATCTTGTCAATTCTGTAGGGACATAAAGAGAGAACAATATACATGCAAAGTTTGGTGATCAAAGCAAGCATCATTATCGCACAACATCCAAAACAAGCACAATCTTTGTAACCATGGCAGGTTATGAAACGCTCGACATACCAAGTCATGGAGCGGGAAAAAAGTTTGTGTACTCCAACATTAAGGTGGGGAATTATTGCCTTGCTCTTAGCATCACGGTAGAACAAAGTGTTCACAGCAAACAAAAGCACAGAAAAATTAACAGGGTGGCTAATGGTGAGCTGAAACAGCAGGGGCTCCCTCAGCTTCCTCCTTGGCCTTGCGAGCAGCAGCTCTTATCTGACGCTCCTCCTCCTTGTAGATTCTGTTCCTGCGCTGGAACTGCATTGCAGAAAACCATGAAGGCTTTTAGTCCACAACTCCACATGTCCACATCAGCTCATCCTGGTGATTAATACCGCTAACACAATGAAATGGAAATCTAGAACAATAGAGTTCAGGCTAATGTGTTGCATCCTGATTCATTTCTCCCACAACAGGACTCATGGGTTTCTGTTTCGCTGTAAGAAACCAGGGCATATATCCCCATGACCCCATGTATGCCAAGAAGTAATAAAAACTTGGACAGGATATGACTAGTGTGCCTTTATCTTGAATAATTCTAGTCACATTCTTGAACCAGGAATTTACCGAACTAATTATCCAATCACCACAAACAGAAAACTGAAATAGTAAGCTCGCTTGGTGAAAATTTGTGCGTTCTAAGAGATTACAAGAAAGTTTATGCTATGCCATCCTATCCAATACTCTCCTAATAAGCTTGTCTACAACAGAGAAGGAGAAACATGGAACCCCAACCCAAAATTTTTCGTTCCCCACAAGCCGCCTACATTGGATTTGAAGCATGGTTGCTACTCTACGCTGATCAGCGGTGATGTCAATGCCAAAAACAATCACTCCATCCCTCCCTTGGGTAGAACTGAAATGGAGTGCCCGTGATGGCGATGCCTAGAACAACGCGATCAAATGGCGGATCTAAGTTCAATTCCGATTTGGAGAAGGAACCGAGAAGAATGGTGGGGGGTTGAGGTGGCCTGACCTCCTTGGAGTGGTGGAGGCACTCGAGGTAGTCCTCGCGGAGGAGACCGCAGTCGGACGGCTGCCGGCACCGGCTCATGCACTCGCTGAAGTCCAGCCAGAAGTCGTAGCACCGCCCCTTGTTGCCGTTGATGCCCCACCCGGACGCCATGGGAACCTCTCCCCCTCTCGCCGCCCTCCACGCTGATCTCCTCCTCCTCTTCCCCTCCTCGCCGCCTCTTCTTCGTCCACCTCCTCTCCTCCCCCCGATCCCCAACGAGTCCCCAGCCCTGTACTCCTCGGTCTCTCTGACAACGTGGCCCCACCTCAAGCGTTCTCTGGCGGGTTCTGCCTGGAACGACAATACGATGGAAGCGGAGGGGCTACACGAAAAATGGATCCTCGATCTAGGCCGCCCGTGGTAGATCGAGCGGTCAAAACCGGCGGAGTTTCTGAAGGGTATTTACGAAAGTTTATCCCCTCGATCTCAGCCGCCTATGTTAGATCGGGCGGTGAGGAGGGTCAAAGATCCAGATTTCGGTGGGGGAAAGGTAATACGGAATAGTCGGAGGGTATATATGGAAGTTTACCTTAATCTCGGCTGACTGACCTTGCAAGTAAGAATAGTAGCGGGTCAAATCCACGAGTTCACTAAAAAACATACCCATAAAATAAACTCGCGAAGCACTCTGAAACGTACTCGCGAAACACAGAGTTTCATATCAAACTCGTGTTCAAATCCATTGGTTAATTGAAACCCGATGAAAAACTCGTAGGTTTATAGTAGTAGAAGCTATAGCTGAAGTTGAAGCTGAAGTAAGAATAACAAGATAAACTCACATTCCGTAGATTTTTTCAAACTAAATTAGTGCTTGACCTAAATCAAACGGGATAACTGAACCCGCTAACCTATAAATTTAAATCCAAACACACCGTGTGCGCGTGAGCAGCAGTCATATTCGTGAATAAAATTGACATCCCTAAGATATGCACCACCACTTCTATTGATAGTAATCCAGATTGCGTTGAAGCTGATGGGTAAACTGGTCTGCTCGTGGACACACCGTGTGCACGTGAGCAGCAATCATATGTGCTATTTCTTACGCATCACAAATAACGGTATACGCGAGCATTGAATTAGCTCGTGGACATGGGTGTATAGTATCCGTGCACGCCATGGTCTACTGCCATCCCTTATTCCCTTCTCCCATTGGTACCGACCTAGATTGTCATGCGCTTATACGGAAAATACGAGATTATCTGAGGGTCTATGTGGAAGAAATCCACCGAGTCGCTGACCCTTGGGCCCATCTAGTCGGTCGCTCCGCTTTGCCGCCAACCCCGCGGCCATGGAAGCTCACCGCCACGCCGCCGGACAAGGCGTCCGACGACCAGATGTTCCTCGCCGGCAGGATCCTTGAACTGGGTGCGTTCGTCTGTTCGTCTGCAACCCTCTTCTCGTCGTTTCCACAAGCAGCTGAGGTCCAAAGATTTTTGCATGCTACAGTATTTGGTTCAGATCGATTTCCTTTCGGAAGAAAAGGGAATACATATCCTCTATGTCTGCTTCTGATCTAATACCTAATCAGTAAACAACTACTAATATTCCTTTATATTTAATATAACTCTTATTTTTAGTTTTAAACTCAGATCTCCAATATGTCCAGACCGACTCTGCATTAGGTAAACAAAGCAACACGAGTGCACGGTTCAGTTTAAGCAGAGGTAAACAAATAGCAGAACAGCACTTTCTGAAACTGTGGGGGATAGCCCCCGGTAGGCCACGTGGCCGTTTCCTGGCCACGCGGCGCGCGGACAGGTGGCCGCACGGCACGCCCCTGGGCGCAACGTCAGGCGGGGGACTCACAGCGCGCACACACGCGCGCGCGAGCAGGAGTCAGACTCAGCCGAAGGAGGTAGGAACGCATTAAATGCGACTGGACTGAAAGCGGACAGGAGGCAATCCGGGCGCGTCAGAAGATCACCC
>KE372672.1:413273-431202 GCA_000418225.1 Zizania latifolia
CGTGCCATGTCCTATCGGCGTGCTGCCCCGTAGACGTTTAGCTGTTGTACAATAGCTTGCACCTAACAGGGGTATAAATAGCAGGACATTCGCCCTAGAACGGACGGTTTTTTGAGACGACTCTTAGAAAAAAAGAGGCTCCTTCAAGCAAGGACGGCTTCTTCAAGTTGTAACACACGCCCTTCACTACTCTCTGAGCCCTAACTCGTGTAATCCGACACTGTAAACTCTATTCTCGACTAGTAAACACCCCATCAAAACCCAGTGGACGTAGGCCTATTACCCTATCGGAGGGGGGGCGAACCACTCTAAACCCTCGAGTCAACTCCGGCCAGTTCTATTCATACGAGCTGTGCAACCATCGGGTCTTGAGTGCAGCGCTTCCCTGCCATCACAAATCACCCCCTCGGACCACCCTCGAGAAGGAGGATTGTCCGACCACCCGTCGACAGAAACTGGAACTGAACAGCAAGACAAGAGGACCGCTCGACTGACAAATCATAATGTACAGCAACGGCGTGTTGCTTTCAGCAGAGGAATTCAGAAAGCGACACAAATCAAGTACGTGCACAGCACAAGTAGAGAATTGCATGCCCAGGTTCAAGACGCGTTCTATACTTCTATCTGCATTTGCATTTTCACACCGGAAGTAGCCAACTGCATCAAAATTCGACATAATGCCATACGTTCCAACCACGGCATCGTCCTCGCAGCCAGTTGCTCTCGGCAGTACAGAAATGAGTAAGCTTTACTGGGTTCCGGCCCTCGTGTGGCCTGTGTTTCTTTCTCTCACTGACAAATGCAGCTGTACATGGAGTCGATTGTAAGTCAAAACTGTGGGGTGTAGAGGGGTTAAGGACACCTTTCCTTCCTTGCTGGTTAGTCCATCAATGTGCTCGCCAATGAACATAACATTACTGAGCGCCTGCATCCAAAGAAAGGGTGTAAAAAGAAAGAAAGAAAGAAAGAAAGGAAGGAACGGTCCATTGAAATGCTCAAGAAATCCATATTTCATGGATTTCTATGAACCAAGGAGAACAGATAAAAAGGTGACCTTATTTGTTCGGTTCGGTGAGGCATCAGTATGCTGAAGGAGAGACTCAAGCCAATGTGACCTTTTTGCCTTTTGATTCCCTTGCCTGCACGAAATTATGTGTGTCAGTAGCTGTCCAAGAGATCTATGCTAAGAAACATCAACAGAGGTGAATATGAATATGATGGGGCTACTGGAATTTTCAGTTCAGAAATGTGTTGTTTATATGCCGCAAAATTGAGAATGAAGTGCACCTTCGTTGACATAGACTTCCTGGATGATACAAATTCACCAAACTCCATATCATACCGCCTCTTCTCGTCTGCTGACGTAGAAGGTCTAGCCTTCATAGCAACAGACATCAGAAGTTCTTTGCTGATACATGGCTCTCTCTCTGGGACAACATTTTGTCTGTTGTCCAGAATTTCATGCACTGCTGCCAGCCCCGCATCTGTTAGAATAGCTGCAAGATCTGCACCGGTAAATCCTTCAGTCAAAGAAGCAATTTCTTCCAGACTAGCATCACTTGCCAGTGAAACCTGTGACAAACAGAAGACATTAGAATAGAAGGCATCATTGGAAAAATGTAAATGTTAATAAAGCAATAATTTAATGAATTCATGCATATTACAAAACATACTCATGTACACAGTGCACCAGAAAATCTACAAAATACAAATATACATTGCCCAACATGTACTATACATAATTTGGTGATGTCATATACCATGATACAAAATCTGTGATCAGAGACGGAGCTAACAAAAAGTAGGAGTGCACCACTTAACCATTCATATTTTGTCTAGGCTTTTGTAGACTGATTTCTAGATTAAGGAATGCATAAGTTAGGCTTAGAAGTGCATATATGGTCAATAGGATATACTAGCCCAATGTGGCTCCGCCTCTGTCATGATTAAAAAAATCAACACAAGACAAAACAATAGAAGAATCTGCAACATTTTATAAATGAAAGCTCACCGTTCTAGAATGCACCTTCAGAATTTCCAAACGCTCATCCCATCGAGGAAAATCACAAAAGATCAGACGGTCAAATCTTCCAGGCCGCAAGAGTGCAGCATCAATTAATTGTGGTTTACTGCACATAACAGAATAGATGACACAATTAAAAATAAAAAATTAAATGTAATTAAGCAAGTTATTTTGTTACAATTTTTATTCTCATTAGTAAAATTTCAATCTTTACAGCATTCATTCTGCAGCTGGTCATCATAGTCCACTTTAAAATAGATTTGTGTGTCTCCATTAAAGTAGAATACATTTGCACATTCTGGACAAACTACATTCGCTTATGTTTTAAGAGCTAACCTTGTAGCAGCAAATACAAATACTCCACTCAAGCTTTCTACACCATCTAGTTCTGTCAAGAACTGCATACAAACAATAAATATGATCCTGATCATGACAAGAAAAAATAGAAAGCTTTTTGGAACTAAAGACTGACCTAAAACTTTTGTCCACTAGTGGCAAAGGCACAGTTACTTACTTGATTAACAACGCGATCAGAAACTCCTGCACTATGTGTTCCTCTCTGGGGTGCAATGGAGTCAAATTCATCAAAGAACAGTAGGCAAGGTGCTGCTGCAGCTGCCTTTGCAAAGAAGTCACGAACCTGGAATCAGGTTATTAAAATTAGAACCATGACCATGCAAAATAGGAATATCAAAACCATACTGATTCTCGATGGTCTTGGATGACCTCTATAACTACAGCTACATATATAAGTTAAAAACAGCAAGACAGGTTTGAGTGATACAACATACAGGAAAGATCATAAGTACTATCCCTTAAAATGTCTGTGGAACTAGAAAAAGGCAAAAGACAAAGAATGGCATATCATGCTGATAAAAAAGAAACAAGTCCTCACGGATTGCTCAGAAGAACCAATGTACTTATTCAATAGCTCTGGACCTTTGACTGATATGAATCGCAGAGAACAAGCGGCAGCTGCAGCTCTCACAATATGAGTTTTGCCACATCCAGGTGGTCCATAGAGCAGGATATTTGATCGCAACCGTACAGGTGCCTTTGTGAAGATATTTGGGTATTTTGATGGCAATTCAAGAGTCTATAAGAAGGAAAACAAATATGAGTAGGAAGTAGGAAATTATTACAAGGGTAACAAAATGAAGGTTTCTAGAAAATTGTCAGGTGTCCATGAGTATATCAATGAGGAAGCAAGGCCCTGGTTCATCATATCCAATAGTCACTACTATACAGCATCCCCTTAAGCCATAGGAAAGGTGTCTTTTTAAATTACCACATGGAGGCAATATTGATGAAAACATGTATTCATCCAGAAATATCCTTTCCAAAAGTTTTTAGTTTGAGAAGTTGGTCTACATGGACAATTCATATCTGTTCTGTTAGTATAGACATTCATTCCTCGACCAGCCACCATTAGTGGCTGTTAATCTCTCCTAAAACTTGGGTTAGAAACAGGAAGCATCAAATATAATAATGTTTTGTTATCCCTGTTTCAAACAATAATAATAATATTTTGTTCCTAGCTAATGAAACTTCCCATAACTATGGGGCAGAAGAGCAAAAATTCCAACTTCTACAGCTAGGAAGATTGAGCAACCTCTAAACTTTGGTGGCATATGTTTAAGGACAGTTAACAGCAAAATGAAATAATCTGAACAAGTAATAAGAGATGTTAACCTCTTTAATAATGGTCACGGCTTCATTAAGCCCACCAACTTCTTCCCAACCACCATCTTTGTCATCAGGGGCATATTTGCTAAGATCACGCATGGCAACTGGAAGGAAGTTATGCATCGCTTTCAAGAAGTCTTCCTTCACCAATGTTGGTTCAGCACCATTCAAATAGGCATTAGAAGGCAGAACAAAGCGAGAGGCAGCAGCATGCACAGCCCTATCAACCAAAATATCCTGCACGACAATGGTGTCTAAGCATATAAGATGAACAGAGCTGACATAGCACAGCCCCCATACATGAGAGCATTTCTTTGCAAGACATTCCTCAGCAAATACAAATTTAAGTTCCCCCAAAAATGTAGCAAAAATAATATTGTAAGCTGCCCTTTGCCAGACTTGTCACATGATTGAGCAAATGGTACTATCTGAGTATAGTTATTAAGATTGTAATTGTGGAAATGTTTGTCAATATTCAGTAGCATTACCAAGTCATATGCATCATAGCCATCACATTTTGATGCTATCTCTGAAAGAACTTCCTTAGAACACTGTAACTCATGCTCATCTACTTGATGTTTCAATAGCGCCTCACGCTCAGGAATAGCTAGAACAGGAAGCTCGATGTGGAAATCAAATCGCCCTGTGGAGTAAACAGATTTTTATCAGCACTACAGAAGTCAGCAATATAACTCTTGACATGAAGAGAAGGTAAGAAAGAACCAGAAGAAGTTAAATCTTGAGGAAGACTCTGAAGTGATTGAACTGAAGCCAATAATGCAATAGGTCCATATCCACACGCATTTCGAGTCTTATCCTAGAATGGATACAAGATCATCATGCTAAACAAAAGAACACACAACGACTCTGATGAAAAAGAACAGAATACAAATATCCAAGTTTGTTCAATATGTAGTAAATCTTTACAAATGTGCACCGAGAAAATATGATAACACCTTCTCACCTTGTACTCATCCATGATATCAGCCAAATATCTTGCTACAGAATCAGAAGAACTGGATGATTGAGGTGCTTGAGGATCTGATGATACTGAAACCACATTGTCTAGATCGTCAAATATGATGATTGAAGGCGAATGGAGCAGAGCTTCAGAAATGCTATCTTCAATTGTTTTCCTTGTCTCGTTAGCTTTACCCAGGGAAAGTTTGGAACAATCTAAGTATATTCTGCTCTTAACAACAAAATCAATATTTTAATGATATAATTTAAAGTGTCGCCAGCTTTTCCTAAGAAACAAGAAAACAATAATATAACTCAGAACAAAAGAACATTGTAAAGATGTTTACATATGTGCCAATATCTCTTTATGGTCTTCAAAGTATTTTGCAGCGGCCGTAATCAAAGCAGTTTTTCCAGAACCCTGAAAAAAGAGTTAGCAAAGATGTGGAGAATTAAACAATCCCATAAGCCTAAGTAAGATTCAAAATCATAAAACCCACACACAAAAAGGGCATGTCAATATAGATGTCAAATTGCACAAAGCAAACTAGATACTATTACTTACTCGAGGTCCATGTACAAGAACATGACCAGGGAAGGGGAACTTTAGCTGGTCAAATAGCCTCAGACTAGTTGAAGATAAGAGAACAGTTAACCCTTCACAAAGGAAAGTATGCAAGGCATTGGATTAAGAAGTAAGAAATGCAATACTTTACATGATAAATAGAGAACAGATGAAATTAAGAAAAATGAAATTAGCCATGAAAATAAGTACTTTTTGTCACATCCGACATTGCATTCTCCATCCAGCCTAAAGAAGATCGAGTCAGCTTGAACCCACTCCTGAAGCCATCCTCTACTACAGAATCAAAAGATACAGGCTCACCCAGCTCTAAACTCCCAAAATTCAGTTCCAAGTTTTCTTGATCATCAATTGGAGCACTCCAAGCAAGCTCAGTGTTGCCTTGAGAACTGTTGTAACTAGAATTTTCAAAGGCAAACTTTAGCAGGTATAGAAATTCATCTCCCCTGTTTTGTTTTTGGTCTACTGCTTCAAAGTGGAGCAAAACTTTGGTTGGCAAAACTACTGGACTTATCTCAGAAGTCCCAGTGTGTAAACTTATTTCTTTAAGTTGCCCAACAAGCCACTGTTTAATGAGAATCTTGTGCTCCAATATGGATTCAGAAGTGCGATCAACATCTGCTCTCAGAATATCATCATTACTACCAAAACGAGCTTCCTGAAAGGAGTCACCATATTCTGAAGGAATGCTAGTTTTCCTCCAAATATTTGCTTCTTGACTTCCTAATTCACTGCTACCATGGGCAACTCTTTCATGCATCTTAAAACGTAATGGACTTATTGTCACTATAGGTTGATCACTCTTGACATTAGCTGAGAATTTCTTCACATAAACCCCTGAAAAGAACAATTATCATTTCAGAGAATTGTAACAGCAGGGACGATGCAATATATGGGTAAAATAACTGTTTACAAATGCTTCTATTCCAAATCAGAACTCATGCTTGGGCTATTTGAAGCCTTCAATTAATTTTCTCAAAAAGGAAAAAGAATAAGAATACATAGAGCACAACTGACAAGTTGACAAATAGAAGAAAGACATATTCTGAACTTACATGAATGAACATCTGCACTTATGTAGTGACGAATAGAGTGGGGAAGCATAATATGCCCTTTGGAAACGGAGTCTGACACTAATATATAGACAACTGCTTCTCGGACCCTTTCTTTAGGCACTGAAACAACCTTCTTTTGAGTACCTTCTTTGCTTTTTGGTGTAAGTCCCTTTGGTGATGATTTAGATGAAATAGTGACCAACTGGAGATTGCAAAGTGAGGTCCTTGCAGCTGTATCTGGATGTATTAGCATAGCAGAGCTGAGAATCACCCCCAATTCTATCCCTTTATATTTGAATGTATGCACATGCTTCCTATCTGCTGCTTGAACACGCAGGAGAGCCTTTGTTTTGGCTTCTTCCTTCAGTGCACTTTGCTTTTGCACATCCTGATTAGAGTTTTCTTTCTCTTTACGTTTTTTGGGTGCCACAGCAACTTCAGTTCCTGGCACAAGTTGAACTAAAGAAAGGAAGACAGCATAACATTAGAAATAAATACAGTGGAACTAAATCTGGCAAACATGACCTCAAATATTAAAGGAAAATTTTATGAGGAGATTAATAGCAGCATGACTTAATGTAACACAGTGCAGCAAGCAAAATTGCAAGGTACATGGCACCTTAGAACAATCAGATGGACTACCCGTGTACTGCCAAAGCTATGAATTAATAGCAGTACAGACCAGATGGCATCATTATAAGAATTTATTTATTGATAGAGAGTAAATTTAAATCCTAATGACTAGTTGGACATAATATGTGTGAACTTATCAATTCTCACTCCATGCTTTTGTTGATAACATGATTTTTTACAAATGTAAAATCTTATTTGTAAGAGGCTAGATATTAATTGAAGTAGTTTGGGGAGGCTCCCTAAAAAATTGATCATTTGAATGGAATGGAACCTAAAGGATTAATCAGATAAGGAAAAAATGCATACCCACTGACTTCTTTGGAGTAGATGAAATGACAACAAACTTCACAATATTATGGCCGTCCAACCACAATGGGAATTTCATGCCCTCGTAAACGACGCCAACCTAGTTTGAAGAGAAAAACTTAGGTAATAAAACTTCATGAATCAGAGATGATATCACCAGGCAAATCAAGCAAACAATGTCAAACATAAGAATACCTGAGTCAAGATTGTTTCTTCAGCCAAATCAGCACGGCTCTCCAGTATCTCCCAATCGTCCTCGCTGAAGGGTTCTATACAAACCGAGTCAGCTTTGGCCAGAGAACGAGATACACTCAACTGCGCTGTTGTTCCATCAGGCAATGAGATGCATTCTGCTAGCTCCTGAGCAACCTGCAAGCCCCAACATTTGATCGTGATGTCATACATTGCAACGCACAGGAAGCATGTTTAAGGTCAACAAAATTGAACAAGTGAGAGAGGAATCACTAGAATAATACGAGTAGAAGCCAGATTAACCGGAAATCAGCTAAATTTCTGGATGATTTTGACCCCAAAAGGCTAAAGTGAGCCAACCATTAGAGAGGCTGGAATCAATTCTATGATGAGAACACGCGAGCGGGGAGTCGCTGACCTCGATGGCGCGGGACCGGGACGCAGCACCGGACCAGGCGAGGGACCATCGTGCGCCGGTGGCGGCGACGTGGAGGTCGAGCGCGAGGACCGGCGGGAGGTCGCCGGAGGCGGAGGTTCGGGACAGGGCGTGGATCAGGTGGAGCGGGAGAGCGGCAAAGCAGCTCCGGGCGCCGCCCACGACGCGCACCTCCACCTCCATCCCCGCCGTCGCCGCCTCCTCCGCAGGCCGCCGCAGCTGAGCTCTCCTCCGGGCTTCTTCTTCCTCTCCTTCTAGTCCGCAGTTATACAGCTTGAAATTGATGGTTTGACTATAGTAGTTATATCCATACTATATCTATACATTCAAAATTATTTATTACTTCATCTAACTAATCTTAAATCCACGCTCACCTAGGTAGTATAGTCGTATAGATGGATTGTGAACTATTTTAAATTTTAGTATAAAAGATATCTAAATCAGTCCACTCAAACTTTATTTCTCATGTTGCTAGGTTACATAGTGAGAAACTATTTCTCGGATCGTGGATCCAAACTTCAAAAAATATCTTTGTGTGTTTGTCTCAATATTACATGTTTTTTTAGCTATTTGTCTATTATTACCTGATATACTCGCTCACTAGATTAATCTAGTTTTACTACAATACATTGCTAGGAATCACTTAAGGCAGAACTTTTAGACCCAAAAGTTCTGAAGTGTATAACAATTTTTTAGATTGCTTATTCGTTCTCTCTAGATAACTTTTACTAAATAGAAAAATAAAAACGACTTACATCATTAATATATTTACATCATATTTTGATGTAATTTCATATTGTAGTTTAAGTTGATCATATGAAATTTAGAGTATGAAAGAGAAACGCTTAAGAAAAAAATTCTTGAAACCACCGTTCGTTTTCTTACTTATCTCTTACCTTGTCAATAACATTTCTATTACTTTCAATTTTTAAATAATAAAATATAGAAATAAACTAATATCTAAAAATGAGTCTTCCTAGTTAGAGATTTACAACGTTTTCTACTCAGCGCTAAAACTTCTGCACCTGTAATCACGCACGTTTAGCTTCAAGATGTTCATAGTAATCACGTGTGCAATTCTGCATTTTTTTCGTGTTAAAAATCCAGTTACTGTTAGTTATTATAAATCACGCTCAAATACTCCCGCTTATCAAGGTTGTTTTAGCTTCCGTTTTAAACACTTATATATCTTTCCATGCTTATTCTTTTGAATAAATTCTTTTCAAATAAATGTTACCTCCCTCTCAATAATGAACAACGAATAAATTTAAAACGTAAATTTCACTTCTGGATTCATCTTTATACCAAAGTTTTCACTTTAAACTCTTTTTCCTTATTTTTTCGCTTTAAACCTCTTTTTCTCAATAGTTTTTTTAATCTTGGATACAAAGGATTTCTCACTTTAAACGAAGGCGTCGTCAAAGAAGCTATTTTTCTTACACACAAGAAATGCTATCGTCGTCGTTGGCACTCGCCGTCGCCGGCCATTCTGCGGCGGCCATCAGAAGAAAATGCGTCGCAGGATTTCATCTACGGAATGGTGGGTTCTTCTGGAATGTTCCAGGAGCAAACACCGGAAAGGACCCGGCGGCGCGGCCGCCCCTCGTCCCCGCCTCATCCCGTCGAGCTTCACCGCCCAGCAGCGGCCCGCCGAAGAATATCGACTGCCCGGAGTACGTCATCCTCTCCGACGGCTGTCCAGATGGCAGTGTTGACGACGAGGCGGCGGTCATGGGCGCGGGATTCCGGCCGCGGGCATTCATTGGCTCGCCACCTGGGTTTTTCAAGAAAAGCGGCGCCCTCGCCGGCTGATCGGCGCCACCACCTCCTGGTCTTGCCGGCGCCGGCGCCACCGACACAAACCGCCCAGCCTCCTGATCCCAGACAACCGAGGCTCTTCGGTTCTCCCTCACGTAAGATGTGGCTGACTGGAACATCGGGTTGGTTATCCTCGTCGTCGGAACAGGCGCCGGCCTCGGTATCGCTGCCGCCGGCGGCGGCGGCGGCGGCGGTCGAGGTGGCACGTTGATCTTGGCGAGAGGAGGCGCGAGCTTGTGGATGTGCACCGGGCTGCTCACGCTGCTAGCGCTCTGCGTGCCAGCCTCGCAGTCGTCCTGGCTCGCCGTGCTCTGGGGATACGAGCTCCGAAGAGAAGACAGCTTCCTGTCTGTCCTCTGCTCCTTGGCGCCGATGTGATCACCGCTCATGCTGCTCCTGACACTGCCATTGCCGCTGGAGCTCAGGTCAGCGTCGTGGCCCCGGCGAGCATCTACGGGCCGGAGGACGGAGGATGACGCCCGAGCTCTCGCCGCCGCCTTCATCGCCTCGTGGCTGTCAAGCTTTGCAAGCTTCCACGCACTGATCTTGACTTGCTTCTTTGCTTTGCTTGCATGATCAGGATCGACAGATGATGGCACCATCCCAGGATCCAAATGTGGAACCACTTCATCCTGCGTAGAAGTCTAGAATGAATCTCAACCCTTGATCTCCTTTCATCTTTAAGGTTAAAAATGATTTGTGATAGTAAATTTTATAAAGGGTAAAATCATCTGAAAATAAGTTATGTGGAGATGCCAACCGGTCAAATATATGTAAATTTCCTAATAACGATTATACCAAAGAAATGGTCAATTAAAAGTACTAATTTATTCTTCAAAATCAACAGCAGCCAAGATCAATTCTACTGCTAATATAATAATGCATCGTAACCATGCTCTATTAACAATTCCTCTGAAACATACATTCTATCTGCAACTTGCAGATTCTTGCTGATTTTCACAAGATGCTTATTAATGTGAGGTTCTTTAGCAGGTGGAAATTTCTCAAAACAAACAGCTCATCGCCGGCAATTACCTGATCAACGAAAATCCTTGGGGGTGTGCACCATGAACCCTTGTAGTGAAGACCAAGTGAGCTTCCGACACTGAATCCAGTAGTCGCTGAATTTGTTGGGGAATAAACAATGTTTATCCCATCCTCTTCCTCATCCTCTTGAGGTGCTTCACTCATAGCTCTCATTGCGACAACAAATTCATAAGTTGTGATCCCCTGATTCAGATTCAGAATTTTAAAAAATCAATGAAAGGAAAAACAAGCAAACAACATGATCTTTGCATAGATGTTTTCATTACATTTGATGAGAATCGTGAGACGAACCTTTCGGATCAGTATCATGTGGAAGAAGAAGAGTTCTCCTAGAGGTATACAAGCAACTAGAGAAATAAAGGTAAAAAAGGCCTGCAAACAAGAAAGTTGCATTCAGTCAGCTAGCAGAAAGCCACACTCTAATAATAATTAATAAATTGATAGAAATAAGAATGACAAAACTAACTAAAGTATCACAATTTCTGCTACAACTTACTACAATAGTTGCAAAGAGAGGGTGAGTTAAACCATTCCCAAGCTTGTCTTGAATAATACTTTCTTCATTCTTGTTGACGAAGAATAGAACAAGAACAGCAATGCCTACCACAATTTCAATGGCGAGCTGCCAAACAGGAGATTATGAATAGGTTTAATATTACAAAGCAGTTGAACTAATTAATGGAAATTGTTAAAGAATTTGCTATAACATGTAGGAGATTAAGGCCACTTTACAGACCCAGAGGAGGCTGGTAATCATCAGAGCAATAAATGTGAAATAGTTCTTGCGCCCAACACAGTTGTTTAACCACTGCAGTATATGAAGAAATCAGACGTGCAAATCAAATTTGAACACAAACATAGGTTTGTATGAGAAATACCCGACAGTGATGATCAAAACCATCCACACACTTGTCACAACTTCTGCAATGCTTACTGAATTTGCGAACCTGAAAAATTTTACCTTTGCAATTAGCAAGATCTGATAACAGAAGTTTTCCCCTTTTTACAAAGTTAGCCAGAGGCTGAAACAAATCAATACCTATTGCCTGAAACTGAGACACAATCATTATTCAGTTTGAACGTCGAACACATGAACGAGCTTACCTCAGCATCACATAATGTGCAAAACAAGGCATCTTCTCCATCGACTTGACGCTCTGAATCATCAAACCTCCTGCAATCCTCCTTAACAAACAAAGCACAAAGAAGCCCTCCAAGTAAGCAGCGACTTGAACTTGTTGGTGGTTGTGAGCTCAAATTTATATTTGTATCTCCAGCAGCTAAACCTCCATTGTTAGAACGTCCATCTAGAGAGCTCCTACAAGTAGATGTTGGGGAATTTGTTCCAGTAGCAATATCAGCTTTTTCTGGCAAATTTGTGGCCTGTAAACCATTGCTACTTGCTGGTGTATTATGGAAGCTGTCCGCAAACTTGGACATGATCCCAGGATCTGCAGGATTTATGCTAGTGCACCGAATGTAAAGGATGAAGACAGCAAATGCCTGAAAAAGTTGCCACAAGGAGAAACGGTAAATGCACAACACAAATAACTGTCCTTAAATTATAATAAATAAATATGATGGAGGTGTCATTTAGCAGGCTTACCACTGGAGTATAGATGCCGATTGCGACATATCCAAGGACTTGCTTTCCCAGAAATGGTGCAAAGAAGGCATAAAATGCAACCACCAGAAGGAAAAAAACTGTAATTGCAACAATCTGTTTAACAAGAGATTGAGAACTTTGTCATCCGCTGTTCAAACATTGGAAACTGGCAAGCCTAAGCAGATTATAATACATATATCATGAACCCAAGCAATGTGGTCAGAAAAATACAAAATCATATTGTTGCTGATTGACAGCAGGATTTTAAAAATGCACCAACAATTCGGCATACATGCTACTTTCTGACACGAATAATTGTCAATAAATGTTTTTGGAGGGTATTACAGGCACATGATAACACGGCAAGTTCTCAGTTCTTTATCCTCTTAAATGTTATATCATTTGAGTGTGCTTAAATTGTCATTTTAATTTTACAGTGATAGCATAATGGAAGAAAAAAGTAGTCTTGTCGACTCTGTACGTGCAACTGGAGTATTGGGACTCAGTAAGAAAAATAGTACCTGACTAGATAAATTTTTAGCTATCCATAAAAAGCACATTGTTTCATAACCATGAAATGCATAAAAATATTTCAGTGCCAGTTGGACAAAATAGGAAATAGGTCATCAAGCAACAATACATGGCCAAGTTATTCCTTCAGGAGCTAGAGCTAAACAAGGTTGCTCCTTTTTGCACTCAGTATCTAGTGATGGAGAGCATATTCTTTCTAGTTATCTCTCCATTTCAGTACAACTAGGATCATGCCAAAGGAGAAGACTTTGTAGCAAAATGGAATTTCCACCTCATGATGAATATCCACTCCAGTCAAATGCCTACTAGATGAAGGAATTGGGAATAAAAATGGGCAACTTAGGGGACCTCAACGAAATCTTAAACAGGTTCAGTCGTTCAGAAGCACGCGTTCCTAAAAACAAGAAGACACGAAATAACGAGGATCATTGTTGATGTCATCGCGCCCTAAGAGTTGAACTGTACTCCGTAATACCATCACACTACATAAGCATTTATCTCTTCCAATCGACGCAAACACAGAATGGGAGTTGGCATAAATGAGAATCAGTAGTAACTGAATTCTGCCAACTGATCTACGAAAGAGAAACAAAGGTCGAAATGTTGTTTCAATCCAGAAGGATCGAAATGTTCTTGCAGACCCGGAGAGCAAGTCCGCAAGGATTCCTCTGGTGAAATTTCTCCTATAACCGCGAGAAAAACAAGAGATAGAAAGAACAAGACGAAGAACTCATGAAATTGCACCTGGAGCGTGTGTGCTGGAAGCTGCCACCCATGCTTCCTCACCATGGCCTCTCTTCTCTTCCTCACTTTGCCCCTTCCCCTTCTCCCCGCCCCACCTCCTACAGGTCCCTCTCCCTCTCCAAAGGGGAGGCCTTTCCCCTGCTTTTCTTGAGGGCGGTTCAAGAATCAAGACCTGATGAGGAACAGACCAAGTCTGGAGATTTTACACAAAAAAAGCCAACTTTGCTCTTTTTTTCCTCATTTCCTGGTGAAAATCTTCTAACGGGTCGGTTTCCGTTGCTTTTTTGGCGTTGGTTCGTTGGGATCAAGGGTTTAGATTGGAATTGGAATTGCTGGGGGCCGGCCGGAGAGAGTTGAACGCCTGCAGGCTGCAGAGAAAGAAGGGAGCTTGGAGTTGGACGGATTCAGGAGGCTCGAGATGAAAACTGTGCTCACCCTGCCGCACTGAATTGAACGTGGACTAACTGCCTTTGGCATTTTGCTCATTTTCGCTTTCGCAATAAATGCACGGTGAATACTCTGCCCCGTATGATAACCCGTATTCGACACGGTAGGTGCACTGGTACGCCACTTGTATTGTGTCCCATCTATTTTTCTCGTAGCTGAAAAATCCATTTTTTTTAATAAAATGATCAGACGGTATGCTTTGCTGTTGTGCACTACCTACATTGGTAGCTTTTTTTCAACTTATATTATAATAATTCAACTTATTAGTTAAAAGTAAAAAAACCAGTTTATTAAACTGAATTATTATAATGTACCACCTAGTAATTTAATAAGCTGGTGTAATCTAAGTTTTTCAACTTGTTACTCTAAAAAGATTAAAATACATATTATATTTTTATAGAAATTGCTCGCTATCATTTCATTCTCAAATCTTAATCTTTCACACTCTATTTCGAGAGCATTCTAATCTTTTATCATTCAAACATAATAATTTATTCTACTAATAATAATATAGATTGCCAGTCAGCTAATGGATTACTTTTTTTCTCTAGATTATTATAAGTCGGATTACTATATTCTTCACCTATAAACTAGATTTCAATAATCTAAAACTAAATCAAATATAACCTAATGTACACTAGAGTAGAACTAACCAGCCTACTATGTAGGTTACTCGTTTACTCCCTAAAGGTTATACATGTTCGGTTTTGTTTGAAAGTCATGTGGTGGAAATGTGATACGAAGACTTCTTAGGAGGTCACTCCCAGCACGCTCAACTGGAGTTCTAATGAGATCCAGTACCAGATGCTTACGTCCATTTTCACACATTCATCTTGATTTAGGCGAAGGAAAAACTAACCTAATGAAATCAATCGATTGACGACAATATAATACGGCGTTGCTTGACCAGAAAGCATGCAAGGGATCATGACCTCCAAGCCCATAAAAAATGCCATCTCCATTTGAGCTAACTTTAGGATTAAGAAATGGGTCATCAATACATCATCATCTCCTTTGCTTAGACGGAATAAGAATTTAATCGGGGCGTGCAGTGCGGCGAGAGTACAACTGATTAGGGCATTTAATGCTTCGATTAGAATAGTTTTTATAGTATTAAATATTATAACATGATAAAAGATATCGATAAAAAATGATATGATAATATATTAAATGAAAAAAAATTGAAGAAACTATATCTTACAAGAGATCTAGCTTCAAAGCATGACAAGATAAGAATACCATTAAATTACTATATTGAATTAGTAGTGTCTGAGTTAATATATTTATTTTTCTGACAAGTTTATAGATAACATAGAAGATATGTAATATATATGATTATCTAGCCTTAGTACTTAGCAAAGTGCAGTTTAGTTTATGGAGTACAGATAGATGCATGCATGAATGAAGGGCGATGGAAATTATTGGACAGATCAATGCAATGCAATGCCATCAATCAATAATGCAATGTTGAGTCCAACTACTCCCTAGGTTTCCTAACTGCTATCCTTTCATCGTCCATGGTGCTTTCCAGATCGAAATAATATTAATGGCTGGTCCATCATCATTGTCGTCATCATCTTGTTTTTCTGAAGAAGAAGGCTCATCGTCATCTCATAGCTGCTTCTTTTGATTCTACCACCTTCATTAGCCAATACTCCGTACTTGTTTTGACTTTAGTGATCTAAAGTTTGACTAATATTATTATATTATTTTTACATAATTATATTCGTAATCTAAAATATTGTACTAATATACGAAATATATGACGAGTTAAAAGAACGATATTAATTGTTTAACCGAATTGAAATGTTGCATAAAGTTTATACGGGTACATATACTGAGAGAAAATCAATTGGGCCGTTAATGGCCAAACACGCCAAGATTCTATCCTAAGTTTATTGGGCCTTTAATAGGCTAGGATTAGCTAGGCGGGTAAAGTTAGTTGGGCTGTTAATGGACAAATGGGCCGGTAATCACGTAATGTGGCGTACCTTTTGTAGGGCTGTCACCTTAAGTATGGGGTTGTCAAACGGACGTCAGTTCACTACGTAACACATTGTAGAGTACAATAGTACATCGATGAATACATGGCCACCAAAATTTATTGGCCTCATTCACGTCGGTTTGTTTTAGCTTCTAGCAGCAATTATTTTTAGAATTAAAGTTAAAATAAATGGTTTAGATTTTGAAACTAGATTATGAGAATCAGTAACCGTAGAATCTAAAAATAAATTAGAATTCAGAAGCTAAAAAAATACAAGCTTCTCTAGATTCTCACTAATTAGATACTCAGATCAGCCAGTTACTCAGATTAGCTAGCTACTAAAAATCTCCGGCAGAAACAAATAGATCCTAATTTGCACTAGTTTAAATTTTGTTTTAAAATATGGTACTTCTTTATCTACCCTCTAATCTCTTATTTGTCAAAATCAATTACAACCATTCCTAATTTAATTTCAATATTCTTTTAAATACATTTTTAAAAACTTTACAACTCTAGAGGTATTACATCGGTCCCAAAATGTCATGTTTTTAAAGTTTAAAATTTATCTTAAATATAACAACCTAATACGTATAAAAATTATTTTTACTTATAAAATACTCATAATACCATTGCATTTTATTACTTATTACTCTATCCAACTATTTTTGAGTCTATACTTACCTATCCCGAGGAGTGTATTATAATCTTCTTTCACATCTTCTTAATATATGTGTTTAAATCTAAAAACTACATTCTCCGTTTCAGAATATAAGTTATTATAGTCTTGACTAGATTCATCTATAAATCAATGAATCTAGATACATATACAAAACATATATATTGATCTATAGATAAATTTAGACAAAACCAGAATGACTTACATTCTAAAACGAAAAAATACTATAATTTAAGAGTGATGGAGCATTCAATAATTACACATTCCAGCTACAAAGAGGATTCCGGTTTTTCAGTATATCTGTAGTATGAAGTATAACGCGCTTAAGAGGCTATTGGCAGCTGAATAGACCTGCAATTATATGCGATGAACCTGAATTTACATGCTACTCCGTACAATTTTAACGTCCTACCGTATGAAGAATCGAAATATTTTGCCCGAGGAAGCAAAATAAAACAGTTACTACACATAAACTTACATTCATACTCAAAAAAGAAAAGACAGGAGCATAAGAAATTGTTATACATTTAACATTCCGGACATCGTTTGATTTAGATTTTTTATAAGTAACTGTAGGGGATATACCCTCGGGTAGCCCACATACCTCATTTCTGGTTATTGGGCCGGGCAGAGGACTCATCGGACCCATCATACCAACCCCGCCTGAGCCAGCCGAAAGCAGCGTGGCACATTAAATGCGACGCGATGGAAAGCGGTCGGAGGATCCAGGTGTGACAGGTGCACAGGACTGCCGGGCGGCGTCAGACCGGGGGGCAGTTGGGGAGTAGGCAGCACGCTACGTCCCATCGGGGCATGCTGCGTCCGATCGAGCCGTGCTACGTCCCGTCGAAGCGTACTGTACGATAGGTTAGACCCAACGGGGGTATAAATAGCAAGGGGTCCCGAGCACGGGACCCCCACGACCAGAACCACACACAACACACGGACACAGAAGCAACAAGGGTTCAGGACGTTGAATCCATTGCACTCTAGAGCCCTAGCTCTTGTAATCCCTTCACTGTAACTGTCTTCCCGACTTGTGAAACAACCCATCAAACTCACAGTGGACGTAGGCCTATTACCCTATCGGGGGGCCGAACCACTCTAATTCTTCTTGTCTCTTGGCCAATCCTATTCTCACGGGCTCGGCAACCATCGAGGTCTTGAGTGCAGCACTTCCCTACAATATAAATCACCTCCAC
>KE372672.1:469379-479673 GCA_000418225.1 Zizania latifolia
GCGTGCACGCCGCAGCGGCCGGCGCCGACGCCGACGACATCGACCTCTCCCTAAAGCTCTAAAGCTGTAAGCTGCATGCGTGCATCCGTACAACCACGTCCATGTGTCAGCTAGTGCGGTGCTGCATGCATGGTTATTACTACCAGCTAGCTAGAGTGGATGGAGAAATTCGCCAAAGCCATTCACCTAATTAACCATGCATGCAAGAGTGTGCGCGCATGCACATATATAGCGAGTTTAATTCAACTTTCAATTCAATCGATATGATTTTTTGACATGCTCTCCCGTTTGTTTAATTTTATTTGTATGATTTAATACGGTGTATATATCTTTAGTTTTCATCAACTCACACATATTCACACACCCATTACCAAAATTTATAAAACATGGTAACCAGTAACCAATCCAGTTGAAACGGTTTATATAAAAATCGATCCGATAACTGATAAACTAAACCGGTTTCGATGGTAACCAAGCTACTAACCGGTCGTCTATCCACTGTCTATTATCGGTTTTGTAAACCTTGGTTGATACGCCTGTATCTACGTCTATATATAGTCAGCATGCAGTCAGCTAGCACATGCATCTAGCAGTAACGCAACTACACATAACACGTGAAGAATTCTCTCCAGCTAGCTAGTAGTCTGCTATTATACGTGCGATGCAAAGAATATGATTTCTTTCGATCAGGTCTGTATGCAGTGTTTCTTAATTAATTGCTTAATTTCTGTCTAGATGCATGATTCCCCTTCTGCATAAGCTGGTTCTCTTGTTCATCGGTACTTGAGCATCCTTAGTTTTTGTTTTCTTTTTTAACTTTAAAGCTTTTGATGATTTACTGTTGTATGTCGTTTGATCGACTAGTTTACCTTAGTATGAACGAGGGAACGAACTGTAATTAATTAAGCATGGCAGGGGGTGTATCTTGATTTGTTTGTTTGAGTTAGTAAAAAATTTCGACCATTACTATATCAGCTCTTAATAGGTAAAGTACACACATATCGAGACATGCTTAGCGGCTACTTACTTTGTCCCAAAGTCCCAAAATAAGTTGATTTCCAGCGTCTCAAGAAAATTTAGTTCCGAGGAAAAAAGACCAAAATAATCCTCGTTAATAGGTAAAGTACACATATCTATATCTAGATATGCTTAACAGCTAGTACGAAATTCGGATAGCATTTTCAAAGTAGGCGCTTAGAAATTCGAGAAAAAACAATTCTCTAAACCTAAACTAGCATTTGAAATTCGAGAAATACGCTTAAGTTTAATTTCATATGTCGCCCGTTTAAATTCAAAAATAAAAGATGAAAAGATTCGCATGATAACCCACGTACCTTTGAATCCAGATCTGAACATAAGCTAGGAGAGAGGCAAAATATATGTTTCGTCGTCAAGCTGTGCAATGGTTTGATAAAAAACAGTTAATTTGGCATGTCACAATGGCAAAAAATTATGATAGAAAATATGATGAGAGAATGCATACATTAATGTTATATTTAAGAAATTAGCAAAATGGTATAGCATAGGGTGCACGAAATTAACAATAGGATTTGTTGACTTTAACGGCCCCCAATGTGCTTGTACACCATTAATAAAGTATGAAACTAGCTACTTTTGTTTTTTAAAAAAACCAGCTACTTTTGGCGAGCTAGTGATATACTAAGCGCTCACATAGCCAATCCAAATATATTTTTAAACATAATGATATGAATTGACAGCTTCTTACAAAGTTAATTTAAACATGCATACAGATATTAAGAAATATAATGTAGAAGACTCCAAATTAAAGGGGCTAGATAATACTGAGCACCAAATCAACAGTCAGTAACGGTCAATTAGAGAGTTGATCAAGATGAAATCGATACCTTATCATGCGTCTGACAAAACTAATTATAGCCAAATGCACGACAGTAACAGAGAGCTCATCTATGTACACAACTTGAACAAGATGGCGACAGAATGCAAATGTCAATGGAATTCATGCATGCCACGCTCGATTGACCTGGATCTGCATCCATGCGATCCGATCCTTCGCAGACACTATTTATTTCAACATGCAACTACAGGTTGATCATACTTCTGTACGTAGTTTTACATGCTCATGGCATGATCTCGAGTGAGCCATCTGATTCCAAAGACCAAACACCATTGATGTACTTTGCACTCCCATGTCCCCGACCTTTTGAGCATCTGCAACTTATTGGGACACTCCATGTGATTACCATTCACTTACCCATCAGTGGCTACGTACCCGGTCCTGTTTACTCCTGTAGCCTTCAAAGGCGGATCAACGGGCCCATCAGTCCATGCGTCTCAGGACATGGCGCAGTAGCTAGTTTCTTAGGTAGAGTTAGCTATGTATAGTTTTTTTCTCACTTGGTGGATTCCTTTTGTTTGTCAGATACTTTTGTGCTAATCACACAGCATGGAACTAATTAGCATGCGACCAGTTCGATATATAACAGATATACAATATGGGATCAAGACAAAGAGCTTCTCACATTTGGACAAGAATACGAACCTCAACCACCACACCAATCAGTGATAAAATCACGATACCTCTAACCGTAGAGGAGATCTAATTAGAGAGTCTATTTCTCTTGTCCACATTTCAAAGCCAGCTAACCATATATCTCACTCTGTCGCGTTGAATTATCATAGCATGTAGCCAACTAAACACAATGTAAGGGCAATGCATGCATGCACTACTATCTAAACCAACCACTTTGAAACCACTTTGGACAAAAGTCCAATTGGTAATTGATTTTTTGTCGCCAATTAGCAAATTAAGCTTCATCAATGCTCACAGCTCCATAGTTATTAAGGTTTCGCCTTAGCATTGCTTAAGTGATAAGATGCTCAGGGGTGGTAAGCCATCTGGATGCCTAGGCTTCCTACGTCCATTCGCAGCCTCCAGTGTTTCCACGGTATCTCAGACTTCTGATCGTGAGAGAGAGACGACGATCGAGCGAGCAGTGCGGCACGGCGAGGAAGGGCACAACATGAAAGAGGGGAGAGGCGGCTGAGAGGAGTGCGGTGGGAGAGAGCTGTTACATTAAGTTTTAGAGATGAAAAAAACTTAATAGGTCTTAAATGGGTTGTTGGACTAGACTTATATAAATAGGCCATTAGACTGAACTTTAAATTTTTATGTTAGGCTAGATTTTAAATATGCTATTGTAATTCTAACTATATTTTTTTAGTTTTGTAAGACTTCTAAAATGACAATATTGATACTTGGTTGCATTGCTCCTTTTAATATGCTATATTACTACTGCTATTTAGAATTTGCTACTTATTTATTGATATTTTTTCTAAATCGTAGGCAAGGCATCTTCCCTAATCCCCTCTCATGCATGTTCACGTCTTGACGTGCAAGCACTAAACCCCACTCCCCAATTAATATAAGAAGCAAAAGTCTTTCGGTAAGTAAGTGGAGTTCACTCCCATAGTCTCCTTTTCTCTTTATTCCCGTACGTGACACAAACACAGGCAAACATCCTCTCGAATCTCGATGACTCGATCACAAGCACGCAACGGCTATTTCTGCTAGTTGTAACCTCTAATGTTACGCTCTGGCTTCAATGGGGCCTCAGATATCTGAAGGATCGCATGATGCTGCCGCCCTATGAAGAAAATGGACAAACTTGACTAGCTAGTCTCCATCGGCTTATCATGGCAAGCACGTGTTATTATCACGTATAGTTGATAGCTGTAACTAGTAGTGGTGACCGCCCCTGGCCACCCAACCCCAACCAATATTTCTTTTTTATGTTTAAGTACACATTTTGGTGCACACCATTATTAGTTTACGTTGCCTGGGATTAAAGTAGTACCAGCCAAGGCATGGTTAATTGGAATTGAACTTACATCTGCTATGTCTGTGTGTTCATCCCTGGTCCCGTTTCCTCTCATGTTCTAAAATGTCTTGACACTGGAAGTACCCTAATTTTAACCAATTACATAAAAAAATCATTTAACCCAATTCGATACAAGAGAACTGAAACACGCGACCTTTTAAATAGCACCATGGACTAGAGCTCGACTGCTCAAGTAAATAAGGAGTAAATAACGCTTTATGTCTAACAGGTATCAATTGGTAATTATATTAAGCCTGCTTTAGTGTTTTTCACTAAGTTGTGACATGTTTGGAATAAAGTAGTTTTTAATTGCAACATAGTTTCAGTTAAGATGCACTATGTATCTACACATGATAATAAATCAACTGAAGTTCATTAAAACTCACCGGTTGCCACGGAAGACCATATATTCCGAAGATGGTTTTACTTTAGGGATCATGGAGACCAACTCTGTCATTCCAGGGAATACTTGAAGGGAAAGCTGATATCGATTCTTGAAACTGGTATTGCTTTCACCCATCCCCTAGTTAGCCTGGCACGACAACAAGTTAACTTTCCAGTAACATGCGCCCGTCGTTTTGCTCATTCGTGTTAAAAAGTAAGAAGAATCATAATGTATCAGACCTGGGATTCAGACATTTCACCGTTGAGGAAGAAGGCCAGATTTAGGCTCTGGAACCGCCGGGCACATCACCTGTTGATTGAAGATGCAAGATGCTGCATGGTATTTGCCTCCCTGAAAAGGACCTTGCATTGATCAAGCATACAGGTCTTGTCAATGGGACGAAGGGGGCAGTTTAGCTTAACCAAGACAAAGACTCGGAAGATCCTGGGATTGGTTATTTACTATCTCCCCTCATGAGAGTTGTTATACCAGTTGAGAACGGGAGCTATGCTAGCTGCTGACTAAAAGGTGATGTAACTCCTCAAACAATGGTTTGGCAACTATAGCTAGGCAGGGCTATCTCTTTTTCTTAGGGTGAAGCGTGCAAGCTCGTTCTTTGCCAAAAGGAGAGTGAAAGAACGCTAATATTCTTTGGCTATTTAGGCTTTTATTTTCTAAAGTGATAAAGTCCAATATTCATTCAGCCCGATCAAACTCATCCCTAATCTTCTATGGCGCTTGTCATCCGCACCATGTTACCGAAATATAACTAAAGTCAGCACTCTATTAATAATTTTTAGTCTAGCTAAGCCCCTTCAAACTATGGAACTAAAAGGTGTCAATGAAATAGCAGAGCAGAGTCAGTTTCTTAACGTTGATCAATTCAAAATTGTTTTATAAACTTAAATTACGTAAACATTTTCAGGCATATAACATATGGTAATCATAGAGATACCATATAACAGATTCTCTCAGTTACACAAAGTTTCAGCCAATTTATTTGCAGTCCTAATTCCAGAACATAATCATATAATTGGCCACAACCCACAAGAAGCACTAATGAGATCAAAGTTGTAAAGCAAGCGGCTTGTTAAGTAAAGTCACCAACCAGAACACGTTTAGTTATTTTCTTGTTCTGAAGAGCTGACACTGTATTCTAAGTTCTAACATCGCATCTGGAAATGAACAAAACGTGCACATGAAAGCATAAATACAAAAGCGCCCTTTGCATGGCACACACAGATGACAAAGGGGCTGATGCTATCTTACCTCTTAAGTATTTAAGGTTAACAGGGTAGTAGGGTACCGAACTAGACGTTTTCTAAATTAAGAAAAGTTCCCTTCCTTTTCTAAGCAGACATAAAACATGCATATACAATTAAATATGACAAAAGTATAACGAGGTAAAAGAATCATTTATTTGTTAATAAAGCATTTCGAAATTGACAGATAGCTGTTGCAAATTTACTCTTTCAATAGTTTGAAAGTAAGAACAGTGTTTGCACAGCATGCATAGAATACAAGATAAAAACCTCGTTTTTTGGCATACTTATATGTGATAGGATAGGCAAAGCATCTCTATAACAAACAAGGGTATGGAGCAATGAATACAACAATTAGCTGTCGATATATCAAACAATCCCATGTCCCAATGGTGGATCCACTAATAGATTCTAAAGTTTGTCCTATAGAGAAAAATGTAAGAATGTAAGGGTCTTCAATACTATTTCATACAGCAGACTGGTTTGTAGTAACTACTCATTCACACAAGGCAGGGTTAATGAAACATACTATTGAGTATGCCTTGTTAGTTGGTTCCTAGCCATTCAATGGAGAACAAAAGCTTGCTGCACCATCTTTCCTTAGCTAGTCATCCTGAAACCAATACACAGAAGGTGACATATGAGTTGCAAGGCAAAGCATCATTAAACAAGAACATTGAGTTTTCCAAGTTTATTTATGCAGTACAAGCCTCTAAACAGTTAATAAAAATTATCATCCAAGTGAGAAGTGGGTGAATACATTGGCAAGACAGAGGCAGCTTGTCCTCAGCATAGTAGTTTGGAAAGGACTTCTAGGTCCAGTTTTCCCTGATGAACAGCAGGCGCTACATCCCTTGCCAATCTTCCAATCACTCGCTCAATGTACACTAAATAAAGTCCATTTCTGCTCTCCAGGACTTCCAAGTCCTTGCGTGTCTTGAGAATAGATCTGGCCCATTCTTCAAAAAGTCCTGGAAAATGTTGTCTTAAAGTTTGGTCAAGCTCGTTGTGATGAAATGCTACAAAGATATAGAAGTTGCAATGATGGAGTTCTGTTTGCACTGGTGTTTTCAGCTTTTTTTGCTTTCAATATTTATAATTATACAATTTAGTGGACACATTCTCTAAACTGTGGCTCAACTCAAATATTTAATAATACAAGGTGCTAAAGTGAATTCATAAGCACAATGTAGAAGCCAAAGGTATTCAACATATCAATTGCAACCAGAAGAATCTAATGAAGTAAAACATTTATGTGTATATGGCACAGTTTCTTCAGTTCAAATGATTAATGTTCTCACGCTGTCATGTCCAATGCAGCACTATTCACATAGTGTGACAATTGACGAATAGAAATCAAGGCTATCAGGGGCAGCAAAGCACTAACTTTTGTCAAAATGATCACGGCATAGCCAATTGTTCAAGTAGTCAGATATGAGGAACTCGATCAATTGTATCCTGCAACATAGAAACAAAATAAGCCACTGTATTTAATTATACAATTAGGCAATAACAAAAGAAATAACCCTTATAGATAATTGACTGCACCTCTACTGAAAGTACAATAAATTATCAGAAAAGAGAAAAAACTGTAGGGTCACAAATATTGAAATATAATCTACAGACAGGATTGCTCAGAGCCTGACACTGTCTACACGAATAATTGTGTGCCATGAAATAGTAACCATGTACAAAGTACTGATTATACAATAATTCAATTATATAGTAGTAGTCAAATGTTCGTTTTAAAATGAAAAAAAAAGGCACACCAGTCAATCATGCTTGGCCTAAGTGTAGTTAAAACTACTCTCTTATAATCTATCCGGAGGAGTTGAAAATCAACTTACATAACAAACATATTGCTATGCATTTCAGGGAAGGTGTCATCAAATGGATCTACAAGAAGTAACTTTTCTGATACATTTGAGATCTTTTGAGAAACTGCAAGGATTATCCTCTGACCAACGAACTCCTCATTTCCTAACTTACGGAACAAATGCTGCAGAGAGAACTGGGCATCTGAGCAGTCAACTGATCCTGCAATATATTGAACAAAGTGGAAGGAACACAAATAACTTTAGTATTGGACTATTGGTGACACTAGAAGAGCACACAAGAGAGACATGATGGAAAAGAAATTCAGTTAACACTGCTAGGTTATCTGTTCAATGCAGCATGCTCTGCAATCAAGTGATAAAAAACAAGCAATAAAGACTACAAGATGTGATCACATAGAAGAATGACCTAAAGTGCCCAAAATCCAAATAGTGATGATGCTACTAGCTGAAAGCACTGCTCCTGTGCAACTGTGCCATATCATGATTCATCACTTTAAATGCACTTTTCTAAAAGAAAGACAAATATCCAAAATGCTCTAGGAATGGATCAATTAAATATCATATGAATCTGAAGTACCAGCATTTTCAGGAATGGTGCACATCCTTTTCATCAAACGTGCCACCAAACCATTGATTATCTCCTCAACTATCTCCTTTTCCCTTTCTGATGATAGAATGTTCTTCAGTGAAGCTGAAAGAAGAGGTACTTACCAATTAATCTCACATGGTTGAATCAATCAAATAAAGATTAAACAGATAACAATAATAGAAAACTTCATCTGTAACATATCAGCAATTTGTATGGCAGTGTACTCTTAACCCAAAAAATTGTGTGCCCAGTGAACTCAGAAGAGTTTGTAGAACCATACTTATATGGTTATCAATAAAGAAACTGCAAAATATAAGAAAACAGAAAGGTAACGTCGTGGTCCATGTTTTGCCGTGTCTAAATATTACTGGTTATCAGCATTGTAGCTTCTTTCTGCAAATATATGAGGTGTAAAGAAGCCTATTTCATCCTGTTTTAATTGGTAACTACTAGGGCACTACACTATTCTATATTATAGGATCAGGGTGTGCAAATCGAAACATGTGTTTAGTGTATTATACACTCACACGAGCTCAAAGGTTCCTGCACTATATCATGTATACTTCAAGTATGAAAAGATATATATGGAGCAAGCAGTGAAAGTGGAGCGCAATATAATGTAGAGATCTGGAAATGGAATGTGGATAAAGAATTCTTTGGTGATAGTAATTCTTTTAGCATCAGTACACACTGATGCAGACATGTCAGTGTTCATCACGATGTGATACTGATGTCGGAGATATAGGCATATAGCAATATGTTGAATGATATCTCAATGCCCCTCCACGCATTTGGGGGTAAAATTAGCATATGTACTTTCAGTGTTCAGTAAACAGTAATTGCATAACTGAACAACTCTGACTTACCCAAAATGAAGTCTACTGCCTGGTGAGATAAAGTAGCAAATGAGGAGCCAGCTTCTCTCTGCACAAGCAAATCCAATGTTAGAAACACAAAATGTGGGATATCTTACTTACAATGAGACAATAGAATTTCACTTTGGCAAAAATGCCATCTGATAGTTCCACCAGGAAATCAATCGACAAGCTAAGCTGTTGTATCTCATCCTGGCTGTTATACTCTGCACAAATTGAACGATTGAAATTGAGATATGAGCAGTTAAAAACTATCCTACAGTAATCTGAAATAGGGGGTAGTGAGAGCGAACTAATTCAGATTTTAAAGTTGCAGACAGTATTCAACTATTTATACCCACTTAAGAAAACAAAGTTAAAGCGGAGAATCATATGTTTGCAGAAACACCCACCCATCAAACTACTCGCTGGAAGAGATCTATCCAGTCTCCTCCGCCTCTCCTTCCACCGCACTGTTGCAATAGAGCATATCTGTAAAATAAATTCTACTGGAAGCAACAAAAATTCAAAAAGCCAGTAGTGCATCGAAGCCATAACCGTACCCAATCTAAGGAACCTCCTCCGCAGCACCTCGTCGACCCAGTGCTCCCCAGCATCGCCATCCGGCTGCGGAAGCGGAGGCGGCAGGTCCCCGCAGCCGTCGAAGAAGTGGCATCGGCACGACGCGACCGGCGGCTCCATTTCCTCCCCGCGCGCGCCATCTAATTCCACGATACACTCAGGTGTACACGAACCAGGCACTAGAGACCGAGTAAACGAACGCAGCGAGGAGGATTGGCGCGCGGTACGTACCTTGGAGGAGCTTGAGCTCCTCGCGGAGGCGGAGTATCTCGCGCTTCCGGTCCTTGGCCTGGACGGGATCAGAGGAGAAAATGAGAGTGGGCACTTAGGGTTCGACGCCGGGCTATGGTAAGGGGAATCCGACCTTGCGCTTCCAGCGGACGAGAGCCTGGGGAGAGGAGGCGGCGGCGGCGGCTCCGGAGGGTATGCGATTGTAGTGGATGAGAGCCATGGCGAGGGCTGCCTTGAGCGACGGCGAGTCTATCCGCGACGACGAGGCCGCATTCGCCGTCGCCGTCGCCGTCGGCGGGCGGGAGGCGGGAGGAGCCATGGCCGATTTCGGCGGCGCGGGCTGAATGCTTCCCTGTCGTTTTACAAATCGGTCCACTTGTTCATATATTTTGATTTAAAGATTTACTACTAAAAAATTTGTAGAATTTGATTATTTGTTACTTGCGTGGATGATAAGTAGGACTATTTGAATATATGACTATAAGCAAAGTGACAAATAATCGAAGCCACTTTTTAGGAGTGGAAAATCATCAAATATTCCTGCATTTTTTGGACTTTATAGATAAGCCTATTTTTCGGATCGCTAGAAAAATTTGATGATTAATCACTCTTATTAAAATAATATTTTATTATATTATCATCTATAATAATAACATATAGAATTATTTAAGTCAATAATATATGAGTTAGTAT
>KE372672.1:490607-502023 GCA_000418225.1 Zizania latifolia
TCGCTGCCGACCTCCGCGCCACCCTCGACCACCTCCGCATCGCTCTAGACCAAGACGAGGGCTTCAGCGACTCCAGCCCTTGTGACAGTGCCCTAGGAAACAATGCAGACCAGTCAGACTATTAAAAAAAGAAATGCATTTTAGGTAGCACAAAAGAGAGTTGCATAAACCAAAACAAACAGGAAACAACGCATGCTACCGGCTATATCATCAACTCAAATCAGAAGCGCTACAAACTCAAAGCCTCTAGGAGATCAATCGCCGCCATAACACTGGACTACAGAAAGAGGTCACTACGAACTAGCCTAGCAAGAGTGGAGGATGTACATTGACATTGCAAAACAATTATGTACAGTTTAGAGGGGCAAAATTCCTCAACTGCTCACCAAAAATTGGTTGGTGAAACATCGACAACTTAAGCTAATCTGAAAGAATCCCTTCCAACTCTGGATCGTCTGATGTGAGCAGCGCATCATCATCCGCTTCAGGATCAAATGTCTCCTCTCTCTGCGGGGCCATCTTCTTCTGCCTTGGATCGACCTGCCTCTTCATCAGTATAATTAGGAACTGTAGGCTCACTAATGGCTATTCCTCTTTCAGTATCATTACTTGAGCCTGGCTCGATTTGAGGGTTTGATTTGGCTGCTGTTTTGCCATCGGCCTTTTCACATATACAGGTAGAGGGGTTCTCATGAAATTCTCCCCTTCCTGGCCTGAGTTCCTTCGGCCCTCCCATAAATCCCTTCTGAAACATGTGCACTTTTGAAGAGAATGCATCCCAAGACATGTTTCTTCTGTTCAAAATTAAGGGATATAGCCTTTTAGCATTTGGCCGGATTGTTCTCTTATGCCCGAAGTATCTCCTGCCAAAAGCAGCATAGATGGTCAGGACGAATAAGAAACGACATAATGACAACAGAGGGACACAACAGCAGAATAAAGGTATACATACCTTCTCCCAGCCAGAATTTTAGCCATGTTACCGTTGTTGTTAGTGACAAATGCATCACTTCCATCACATACAATAAAATCAAGTGCAGCCATGCGAGATGAGTATTTAGAGAAGGGAGCCAGCTCCTCTTTGCTTGATACTGTTTCTTTTGTGTGGAGATTGGGGAAGAGGGCTTTGAGGGGTGCTAATGTACTTGCCCCACCATATATCTCTCCAGATGCAACATAAATGTGAACGTCATTTCTGTAGCCCAGTGCTCTTAACATCAGCCCCACCTCTTCAGGAGTCAATGGGCATCTACCTTGCCTTCTTCCTTTCTCCGGGTTGTTAGCCTAAAAAAAGCAGAGGTTGGATTAGGCTGTTTCATCATGGATCCATGCCATTTAAGCACCTACTAATACACTATGATAATATGCCAGATGTACATGCAAGGTTTTCCATCTCTTCCGTATTGCACCAAGTTATTTTCTCTCTTTTTCTTCACCACCATAATAGCACCCCGAAAAGGCAAGCATATCAGGTTCAAATCTGGCATTCCAGAGAAAGACTGTTTAGAGAAAAGGAAAAAGACTGAGAAGTGAGAACACTAAAAACTAAAGATACAACATATAGGAATTGAGGTAAAGTATTTGTGGTTCTCATACAAGAAAAGTGGAAACCAGTATAACTTCAGACCAATATAGCATATTCACATGTGCTCTTCAACCCTGGTGGCCTATTTGCAAGGCCACCCCAATCCACTAACCTTGACTGCTCCAGAAAAGAGGCTCTCTTTACTAATAACTAATAAGACCAACAAATGATTAGTGGCAATTTATCCATAAAATTTGAGAACAATCTTCTTAAAACACAGCCAGAGCATGCAAGGGTTCTCTTCTCACGTGGCATTCTCAAGCCAGTAGAGATGTTCTAGGATGAGTATGTGCTCACATGAAGGCCAAAACTATACGGCACTCTAAAAAACAGTTTTCATCCCCTGCACTACTTTGAACAATGTTGACCAACAACTTCAAGATATATCTCCCTTCACTGTTTGGTGCATCCTCCCTCTCGAATCTGGCCATCTGGGCTATGCTCAGTTAGGGTCTTCCTGATAAAAGAAGCATTCTAAGGAGACAAAATATGTTCATCCTACCTAGGGATATGAAAGTGGACCCCTTATAATTTAAAATGGTTTTCAAGTATAATCCCCTGAGAAAAAGAAATTGTGTACTTCGCACATGTGCCGCTAAGATTTGAGATTTCTACTGTTTTGTATAAATAAAAACCAAAATATGAGAGCTAAACCATGATAGCTTGAAATGTGTGTACCTTAAATGAAGAGCAATAAAATATTTGCTCCTCTCTCGCATTCTTTGTATTAACTTTTCACCCATTTCTTCTATTAGGTCAGTAAATCTCAAAGCATGGTAATTTACTCTGCATCTCAGCTTCTGCAGGTTAGTGTCCAACCTGTTTGCTAGCCTATAGTCAAATTTCGTCAGCCGAACAACCTGCACCAGGTAAAAGTAATGATATAAGGTGTCCTAGTATTTGAATTATGAGTGCCTAATCCTCACATAGTCAACCATTTTTTCTTTATAGACAAATTTCTAAATAATCTCTGAACAGAAGAAGTGAATTTATTAGAAGTCACACAGGGTGGTCAATGACCAGTCACTGGAGTGGAAGTGTGGGCAATTGACTGCAACAACCAAGCATATGAAATCTCTCTATTTCTGAACTCAGATTTCATAACATCTATGGGATGGATTAGGAAAAGGCAAATCATAATAGCACTAAATTAATGTATCTCAGTAATATATGTTGATATAATACAATGAGTCAATGACTTACATGTTTCTTAAGAAGTGCCGGCAACACGCGGTTCACATAACATCGCTGAGTACATTTTCGGGGCACACGCATTCTATGAGGAGTCCGCAGTTTACCTCCTATCTCTGGAAGCTCTTTCACAATCTTTACATCCTTTGATAGATTTGAGATGAACCAGTCGATGTCAAAAATTTCAGAAAAATTGCTGCAGAGAAATAGTGTTAAATACATAAATAAGACCACGTAGAAACATGGGCAGTCTTAGAATATTAGGGTAGGAAGTGCTCAATACTCGAAATAACCTTGCATCTTTCCAGAAAGAGGTCTGGTCCAGTTTGGGAACAACAAGTGTGGCATTTAAAATACGGGCAGCAACAACAGCATCAACTATCTGAAAAGCAGAACATACCCTAGTTAGGTTGCTGACCATAATTATGCATATGGAACCAGAGGACATGCAACTACTACAGAGCTAAATGTAACAATATGTCATAATGTATCACATAAAATTTATGCAAACAATAAGGAGCAAATATGATATAAAAACAATTTGCGATAGAGAGATAACAGGTGAACGAGTTGAACCTTCACATGCATTTGCAAACTGATTTCTTTTATTCTTTGTCCTACCCATCCACACGCACCACAGAATATGATAAGGAACACTGTGGCACATATCTTACCCCTGTTCTCTGTTGATTGAGGCCTCCGCTTGTAACAATCATCAAATAACGGGTTGGTTGTGTGATAACACTTGAATCTGCACAATTTAGAACATTGACAATTTCAGGTAACGACATACCAAGAATGGTACCACTGCCACCAAAACCTCCAGTATATAGAACGCATTTGAGACATGCATACTAGAACTGTAGAACAAATCTAATATCTACATTCTACAATACCCTACTCAGCTAAAGCAAACTTTAACCAACCGTCCACAGCAAAAAAAAAAAACGCACCAAGGAACTTGCTACTTGAGTTGCTGCACCCATAGAATTTTCTAGCAAACTTAGAACCCCAAAGGTCATCTTCCTCTCTCTGCAGTTTGAGAAATGGTAACTAAATAAGAAATCCTGAGTGCAGAAGTTCTAATTCAAGACACTTTAAAGAAAAAGTAACAAAACGAATACACATTTTATGGATCAGCAATCTAAAATAATGTGCTGTGCTACAGTCTCACGGGGTCAGTGGGTCACACACTCACACCTCAACAAAACCCACGAGAACAAAAAAATTCAAAAGAAAAAACATAAACTCATGATAACAAGTTAGATGTACTCTGGAACGTCCATGGGCGGCTCCAAGGGGTAGTCCAGGTGGGCCCTAGACTACCTCGGAATTTGGCCCAGTAGATAAATGTCCTTCTAATTTAAGTTGCATTAAATAATATTTTGTTTAAATTACGTTAGACTATTTACAATGCAATTTTGTAAATTTTTATTTAAGTGCTGATTCTAGTGGATTTATGATATTATGAGATGTAAGTGCTATATTTGTCATATTTTGAAAAAAAAATTGCATTGTGCTTTGAGTTTATGACATTATAAAATTATAAGGTAGAGAATAGAAACACCCGTGAAAAAAATCCTAGAGCCACCACTGGGAACGTCCAAACCTAACCCACATATATACAATAGAAAATAGCTCAATGTAATAGCTTGAGGTCATCTCATTTACTTCAAAAATGGCACATGGAATGGATCCTAATCCATTGTCGACCAATTAAAGCAACTATCACTAAAAAATGGTCAGACAGTCACTGAAACTAGAACTAGTGCAGTGTATCTAACTGATTTTTCTAACAAATGGAACGAAACAACCACGTAGCCAACTGATCCTGCGAATTAATCGACGTATTAGCTCGCTTAATCTAAAAGTATATGCTTACCGGAAAGAGGGAAATCTCGCGGCGATCGTACTGCATAGTGCCGCCGCCGCCGCCGCCGGAGCTGTTCAGCTGCGCTCGGAATGCATAGAGCGAGAGGAGTTAGATCGGGATATCTGAAGAAAAAGCAGAAGCAGATAGGGTACTAGTGCAGCACCAGGGCATGTGGGGAGCGGCGGCGAGAGGAAGAGAGGACCGGGTGATCGGAGAGCGGCGGCGGGGAAACGTAGAGCAACGCGACGGTGGCGAGGAAAAAGAGCAGGAGCGCTGCCGCCGGCAGAACGGCGCTGCGCGGACACGTGTGGTGGCCGCCGCGCCGTCGCGGCTGGGCCATCCCCGCAGGTTGGAGATCTCAGGCTAGAGATGGAGTGCCGGCTGTGCCGCGAGCCCGCGACAACGGCGGTGGTAGGGTGGTCGCCGAGACGGCGGCGACATGAGAGGCCCTGTAGAATATCAATCTCAGTTTGAACTTTCGAGAAGGTGTCCTGTTCGTGAGTACGGCAGGGTATTAAACTGGATTTCGTATGCCAAATTTTGTCATTTTTTTTTCGTTTTTTATACCACTGTACGATGTACAATATACTGTAAATTCAACTTGAATACGAGAGCAATGGGGATTTTTTTGAATGAAATTTGATAATGTACAGATGTAAGAATTATATTTGTTAAAAGAAATACTCGCGTTATCGAGTACTCAATTTAATATTATAATCGTTTTAAAACTTTTAAAGTAAATTTATCTGACTTTTATTAATTTTAAAGAGAAAATATGTCAACATCTACAGTATCAAATAAACAAACTAAGATATATTTCATGTTATATTTAATGACTGATTTATAGTTGTTAGTATATTTTTTATAAAATTAGTAAAAATTAAAAAAACTCGCATATAAAAAAGTCAATGTAAAGGAATGCGTACAAATATGCCCTTGCATGGAGTAATTGATGCACGGAATTTCTCAACCATCATCAATGAACCCGGGGAGAAAACGTGAATGCGTGCGTGTTGAAGTTGGGGGTTTTGGCGATAAATTGAGCAAAGGATGGAACCAGATTTATGAAAGACGATTTGCATTATCAATTCTCCTGTGTAAATGAGCTAAACAAAAAACCAGGTTGATAAAAATTGCTTAGAACAAATTATCAGCTTAACACATGTGACTGAAGAAGGTGTCAAAAAATGAGTAGCTTCTCCTACTGAAATCATACGATCCCGTGGTTCATTGTGTTTCTCGTGCTTCAGGACGCATGCCAAGTTCGTAGGTGGCTCATGCCCAAAGTATTCTGAATGAGTCGTTAATTTGTTCGAATCAATAGACAGGAAATGAAACAATGATCCTTACGGTGTTAATTCATTCCCTGAAAGGAAGAAATGTTAAGTTTAACCCTCATCCTGATCACCATATGCACATCAAATATACAAGAATTCCAAGAGCCAGTCAAGAAGCACAGATAGCATCACTCATCAATCATTCCGCATTGTATTATTTTCAACGAGGCTAGATCAGAAATTTTGCAATTGCAGTTGGCCTGAATAACAACTCACAAGGGTAGCAGATGACATCAAACTCTGGACTTCTGCCAAGATGATTACTGAAATATTATTGGCTTCTTTTTGCCCTGGTGTTATAAGATTGTAGAATCAGATTATCACATCAAATTCATGTACCGGAATACAGTGTATGGAATGGCAAGGGGAAGCTCTACAACATCAATCATATGCACAAGAAGTCTGCTTGAGGAGAAAAGGAAAGGTTTATTAGTACAAAAGGTGCCATTGGAAATAACATGGACAACATACTGAGCAAAGAGGTGAAGTACCATATGCTCCTACAATGGAGAAAATAGACAAGGAAGCTTCATTTTCTCTGCAAGTAGGGCTTGACCGATTCTAAAACAACCTGACATCAGAGAAATTATCATAGATCATTAGGGTCAAGATTCAGATCATATCTGAAATATATGCAGCAGGCACTTACCCTTCCATCATAAGACAAGGAAGCAAATAATGACGGATCATGGGAGCTCCATGCAATACCTACAATTTTTTTACTTCGCTTTGTGATTCCTTGTCAAAATTGTAATGTAAAACTATAACAAGTAGGATATTTGAGAATTGAGAGTACCATATATGCTATCTTCATAGTCGGTGTATGAGTTTAGTAATGGTTCTTGTTCTCTTGTGGGTGAACCAGAAGGGCTGATAAGCAAGAACGTGAGCAGCAGGATTATAACAGAGTAATCTAACAAGAAAAAAACACAAGTAATATAAACCTTTCAGGTCCTGATTCATCAGTGCCAACTTTAGCAAACCACAAATTGACAGTCGAATCTGTTCCAGCACTCTACAGGAGTTTCAATGTAGTCAGTACAGTAGCACACAATAAAACAGTACATTAACAAATCTACAGAACACTTGGAGAGAGAGAGAGAGACCAGAATCAGCTGATCATGCTCAGGATTGTGCCGAACAGTCCATGTCCTGCAAAATTCACAAGGATCCACCAACTAAAAACATTGAAATGAAAGGATTTGAGTTTGAGTAAAAGTAACTACAGGATACAACAATATACCAATGCGAATGCCCAGGGAGATTCTTCAGAGGATGCTTAAGCATTCTGAGATCCCATAAGCAAATACCAAATTCATCTTCTGCTGTTGCCTGCAATGCATAAAGGGTAGCACAAATAAATAAAACTGAAAAAAGCAATATCAGTCATCACCACTGTTACTTGGATCGCTGTTTAATGCAAGAAAGTCTACGAAATAGGATTCGATGATCCAGCTAGATTACATTAATTTTATTACAAAATAACATCAAAACAGATTTGTTGGCAAAACACAATCAAGACTTGGCATTTACTTTCATTGACCAATAACAAAGTACTAACGACTACCAAGTAATGGGACACCCAGAGTAGATATTGACCATGCTACTTACTACTAATGCAAGAAAATAGTATCTATGCAAAATCCTTAAATCAAAATGAAGCGAAAACAAAGTTGACAGGTAACAAAGAAAACAGAAGTAATACAGCGTTTTTTCCAGTAATTCATAATCATGAATTGAGAAAAACGAAATATGGCTGATCTGAAATACCAGAAATAAAGTATTACAAGTATCGCCACTCACAATTATGTGCTGTTTCTTGGGATTATAATCCACATCCCGAAAATGTGCATGCTCAATTGCATTTGATTTCCTGAAAGAAATAAGCTCAGAGACAAAGATATAAGTGGAACACTTCAGCATCTAAGCCACAGACAGGCTCAGAAAATCTAATAGGTCAAGATATTCAGAAAGTATTAACTTCATGAAACGTAGATCCCAGCAGTGTAGGGATGAATCAGTAATTGTAGCAACTGAATTGTGATTGTGTGGATCCCAAGCTCCACCACGTAAATTGGGAAGCATGTCAGCAGATCCCTGTGATATCACCTGTAAGTTAGGAATTCAAGTTAGGATCAGATTAATTACCTAAACAGTTGCTGTCAGAGATACTGATCTTTCGATTTTCATAAAGTTGATACTGAAATGTGAAGACAATGCTTACAAACGATGAAATATCTTGTAATTATGTTGATAAATTGCTGGTAAAACAAAAGGATGTTGGGCGGACCTTGGCTGACTTGTTCGATGCATCTATGTTCCAGAGAAAAATATTTCTGTCATCAATACTAATTAACTTGTCGTGCTTCCCTAGTGGCCACCAGAGAACACTGCATAAATAAGCCAGCTTAAAGATATAGTACAAGCACGGTATCCATCAGGAAGTATCAATGTATTAAAAGAGTTCATAAAGATCATATGCATGATACGACGAGCAACTTATGAGACTATGAAGAAAGATCATAACTTGTCTTAAACTAAAGTTCAACAAATGGTATTAGAAAAAATATTAAAATTTCATCTAATATGTTCCCTATAGTGAACCACATGTCCACATATGAGCCACAGTTAATTCTTGTGTTGCTTAGGCCTTCAACTGGAACTATGAGTTGTGAAACAAGTGAGCATGCTGGGAAAACATGAAATGTTCATTGCACTCCCCATGGTGTATAACCCTCTCATATCAATGTGTTCCATACAGAAGCATTTGCAGAATCACAGTCATAGTCGAAGCTTTACAGTTTGTCACATCTTTGTGACTCAACTAATCCCCAAAACAGCCCCTTTCTGAACTTTACAAACCATCAGCACAAAGTTGCAATCTGCAACTATACTCTGGTTGCCTATATGTATAAAATCAACAAGCGGAAATCTACTCTACATCAATAAGATTAAACAGCCCCCAAATAAGCAAGCACACGACATCAACAGAAACAAGAGCGCACCATCTTATCTTGCCCATGTGATCATCAAGCGCGAAGAGCTTCTCAAGTTGTGGCGAATTCGACTGCCCGTACAGCTCCGGGATCTTCCAAACAGATGCACCATAACTCTCGCCTTCCGATCACAGCAGAACATGTAGAAATGCTTCAGATTTGCAACTTGAAATGCGCAATGCACCAAAAGAAAAGTGAGTAAATAGAGGAATTTTTCTTTACCAGACGTGTAGACTGTAGAGAAGACCCTGTGATCAAAGGGGCAGGACTTGAGGTCCCAGATCTCGTTGGGGTGGTAGAACAGACCGTCGCACACGAGCTCGCTCTCCGCTGGAGACAGCCGGATCAGGTGCACCTACTTGGACGCAACAAAGAGTTAGGGATCCAACCACACCACTCTCGTTTACCAAAATAAAATCCTCGGATTGCCGCGGCACAGCGCGGAGAGTCCATGAACGCAAGACGAGCTGGAGGGAGAGTCCCTATCCAGGAGATGCACCTCGTTCTCCTCCTTGAGGCTGAGGGTTCCGGCGAGGAAGGTGGTCGACCCGGCGTCCGCGCGCACGTCGGCAATACACCGCGCCTGGAAGAGGGGAAGGGCGAGGAGATGAAAAGGGAGGCTACGGGAGACTGTTCTAGAAGGTTCCAGAAAGCGCCAATGCTTGCCTGGTACTTGAGGCCGCCGTAGACGATGCCGCTGGATCCACCCTGCATTTTCGCTCCGTCGCCGGCGAGACGGTGGACGATGGACGCGGAGATCGCTGGACGCTGGATGAACGAAGACTACGGCGAGAAGAAGGCGCCTTCTACGCTTGTTATCAATCTACCTATGACTACGTTTTGCACTCATAAAAACACACTCCAAAGAAAACCGTGTCTTTTTACGTATTATAGTAAGCAAAGGCAGAAAAAAGAATGAAAAATTGCTCACGTGTTATAAAATTGGATGTTCTCGGCTATAAAGTTATTTGGTTTTATTAAAATACTATAAAATCAATATGATTATTCCTTTGTTTGCTACAATTATAGTTTTAACCCACAAAATACTTAATTTGTTCTTCTTCTTCATTCGCATCTTCTCTTCTCTATACAAATAGCAAGCACATCGTGGGTTTCTCGTTGGGCAAATGAACCCCACCACGTTCTTGTATTGTCTAGCGATGTCTAACTTTAGAAAAAAAACATCGCATTGTTTTTCTGTGCATCCATGAGGCTTACTGGCGGAAACATCACCTCCATGTCATTCATCAATACCTCTGTCCCTCTCGATGATGCTTTATGCTAATCTAGATATCGTTCATCAATATCTCTATTCCTCTCGATGACACTTATGCTATTATTTCGTGATCCATCTTGAAGGACAGTGGATGACGAATAATCACCGAAAGAAAAGGTAGAGTCAATGTGTGTTGTTTTGTGGTCGGAGACAATGGCTTTGTCGAAGCTAATGAGGAAGATGATAGCTAGGATTAGAGATGATGTAGAGAAAAAAATAAAATATGAAGAAGGAGAAAAACGAAGCAAACTGAGGTAAATATGTTAGTTGTGGCAATGAAAAAACATGTTTCTCGTGACACTAAACTATGTCACAATAGAACATTTTTCTAAAAAGAAAATAAATAAGTCTACTTAACCCCCTGAATTATTGAGGTGTGTATACTTACCCCCTAACCTCATAAACCATATATTATAGACCTTATTCTATCTAAAACCAGTTACTTAACCCCCTTGGTGGTTTTTATGGGTGGTTTTGCCACATTGGCTGTCCACACGGTGTAGCTTCACAAAAATCATTGATACATATCACTACACAAATCCATCTTCCAAAAGATTTAGGTTAGAAACAGTAAAATACCCCTTGAAGTATTCACAACCTAACTACTCGACTGTATCATAACAACCCCTAGAAATATAATTTTATCCAGAACTATAGGCCATGAGAATATGAAAATCAGAGGTGTGATTTCTAACATAGAGGGCAGCACAAATTGCAGAATGGAGAGGAGTTTTATAGGATTTAAAATATTGCCTAACCCTAGACTTGAATAAGGCACCGAACAAATCATTGCTCGTGATTCCTGCAACGTTATCTCCCCAGTAGAAGATCGAGGAGCTTGTTGCTCTTCGCGAACACCCTAGCGCCCTAACGCAACCCAGCAGAGGGTCTACATCGAATTAAACAGAAACTCAGCTACACCGTGTGGATAGAAAGAGAGAATAGTGATTTGCAAAGAAGCTACGCAATGTGGACAACCAGCGTAGCAAAACTATTCATAAAAACAACTAAGGGGTTAAGTAGCTGGTTTTAGATAGAAGAAAAAAGTATCAATTACTACCCTGAACCATCGCAAAAGTTTAAATAACCCTTTAAACTAAAATACCGTTTAATTAGCCCCCAAAAATTTGAAAACCGGTTCACTCTTCAACTTTCTGC
>KE372673.1:0-31093 GCA_000418225.1 Zizania latifolia
CCAGCCCGGCGTCGTGCAGGTGGAACAGCTGCTGCAGCTGCCGCTGCAGCGCCGTGTCCGCACCCCCATCCTCCCCGGCCTCTAGCGCCACTCCAGCCGCCGGACCCCCTCGACGGCGGTGCTGCTTCTTCATGAGAAGCCGCACCAGGAGGTGAAGCAGGCCGGAGATGAAGAACACCACCGCAAGAATCACGATGATGAACAGCACCGCGGGGCTAATCTTGCCACCGCCACCCCCGCCGCCGCCGCTCGTAGCCTGCACTTGCGGCAACGCCGGCGGTGGCAAAGCCACGCCGGCATACGGGAGCGAGTCCCTGACGACGAACGCGCCACGCAGGCGGCGCAGGCCCGCAGAGTCCCACGCCGCCGCGGAGGATCCGGACGAAGCGAAGGCGGCCACTTCACCCATGCCTCCTCCTACACGCTCGCACCTGGAGGAGACCACCACCGCTACCACCACCTAGGCATCTCATCCAACCCTCCACAGATGCGATCCTCGCAACAAGACACCAAATCCAAACCCGCCCCCGGAGCAGATGCAAAGGCCGCACCTAAAAGCGACGACCTCTTTAAAAAGGAAGCGAAGAAACCGCCGCAGCCGCCTCCTCCTCCTCCTCCTCCTCCTCGTCGGAGGAGAGCGAACCGCCGATGGGTTCCGGGGATAGGTCGCCGCGACTGCAGAGCCGGGAGGGGGGAGCGCACGAGCGGAGAGGGGAAAAGCGAACGCGACGGCGGAGGTGGCGGACCGGTGCGATGTGATTTGGGCTCCGGCCGCTGGCTTTCTTGGGTTTTTGCGCAGTGAATTCGTTTGTTTTTTTGTGTGCGCATCGCTTTCGGCAGCAAACGCTGGTTGGAATGGCTGACACGCGCACTGACAGGTCGCGGTCGCCGTCGCGGGGGACGGCGGGTGCGCGTCACTTCCCTTCAGCGGTGACAAGGTTTAACTACAGATATGTCGCCGGCGTCCTCTGTTTCAGAGATGCGGAATGACGGCCAACGGACGGCAGCCACAATTTTTTGCACCGGTTATTAGCTAATTGTATCTCCCGTGATGTTACTAAATTTGACATTTGATATTTTATAATACATTGAATATAGATTCATTGTATTATAAAATATTAAATTCGTTCCTATGTTATAATATTATAGAATGAATAGAGTATATTTACTAAGATGATAATTAGGTTTAAAGAATATCGGTATTGTTTTTTATATCCTTACACATAAATTTCTAGTATACTTATGGTTATATCTATAAATGTTTATAGATAAAAAGTAGAAAACATACCAATTTTTCGCGGAAATACTGGATTACCTGTGATATTATATTCGTCGTATCATAGTCTCGTGATAACACTAAACTTAAACTTAATAGTTTGGTCCAGAATCATTACAAATCACAATAAATTGGCACAATCACACAACATGAATACAGTGACTAATGGTCTAAATACAGAACTCAGAAATCCAACGCAGTACAAATAGTAAATGAGACACAATATATATTTATATAAATATATTGACTAATAGAAATTGTGGTCGTAGACTTGAAATAGATTTTGGGTATGTGTCAACCCTGTCATATATATAGTTATATTTCGTAATGGGATTAGTAGATTTGAGAAGCGCTGCACAACGATAGCATCAAGCACATCCACCAAATAATAGCACTTTTATCACGGAGGAGTCGAACAGGCTTTTTTGGAGAAGTGCGATACAACCGTAGTTTCAAGTTATATGTTATGAAACTTAGATCCGAGATCTAACACCTATGTCTACTCTCAAAATTTGTAGATCTGTAAATGATTTAAATTCTTAGTTTAGATTGCTAAACTTAACTGCATAATACAAAAATTAACTAACATCTAGAAGCTTGAAATTCTCCTCAATTAGATAGTCACTAACAACTTTTCATAATTTAAAAATAAACTAACATCCAAAAGCTTTATATTCTCCTCAATTATATAGTAACTAACAACTTTTCGGAATCTTAAGAACATGCCTCGATAATACCATGATTGTCACTAACTCAGACCGTATACAATGCTTTTGCAAGCATGTACAAAGAATGAGCCCGATATAAACTAGTGGCTCATCCACGTCATCAAAAGAGAACAGATGGTGTAGCTTCAGTTTTGAGATTCACGATTCCATCTAGAGTTTGTACGATAAAATTAAGTAGTTTAATTTTTTATTTTTAATCTAAAATAAAAATACAAATTGATTAACTAAATATCCTCGATACATCCAAAACTTTGAATTTTTTGAAACTAGATTTAACTAGCTTCTAGAAATTTGGATCCTGATAGGTGCCAAACAGGGTCAAATTAAGTACGGTCTCTTAATATGTCTCTTCGTTAATACATGCTAATTGAATACTTTGTGTGTGTCTAATAAGTTGTTGGGACGAAATCTAACTTTATTCTGTGTCGCTTCTCCGTGTGAAAGCACAATGAATAAATGTTAGCTACATCCAGACCGAGCAAAATCAATAGCCATCAACAGCATTACTCTAATTAAATACTTGTAATTACGCTAATTGATTGCCGGATTGTAGGCATAGATTATCACGACATGTATTTTAAACTTGTAGGTTGTATAATTTAAAGTCATCTGTCAACTTTTTAGAATTAAACTCGTTTATTTATACTTCAAACTATTTAGTTAAAAAAGTCAAATCATGCATCCACTACCATCTATACTGGCTTTGAAGCATTGCCTATACCAACAAGAGGCCAATCACACTAAACCCAATGCCTGTTGTTCACCTATATATGCCCCAGAATGCATTTGACTTTCCGGTCACCTCTGCTGCCTCGAAAGCTCCAAAATGCAAACACGTGAGCGAAAAGACCAACAGTAACATATCAGAGAAAGACAGAGAGAGCGAGAGAAGACTATAGCAACCAGCATCGCAGCAGTTACCACTTGCCAGTTGCCAGTAGTCAGCTGACCAGCTCTGCGTAGCGAAAAGGTGCCCGTCCTTTGGACCTGCAGGCTGCGTGCAGCCCGGCCAGTGCGTGGCAATGGCACGAGCAAAAGACAACGGGACAAGGCCGGTCGGCGGTCGGCCGAGCCTATCCCGTGTGGCATGTGACGACGCGGGCGCGCGAATTGTCGTCGTCCCCGTCGTCGGTTCGCGCGCGCGGCGCTGACGCCGGCCGGTTGGCCGTCCGCGTGATCTGCTCGCTGCACGGTGAGCGCCGAGCCGGCTGCCAGTGGCCGCGTGAGCGTGGGCGCGCGTCGTCTCTCGTGGATTGGTTGGTCATTGTCGGTTTCGCATGGCCGGTGTCCTGTGTGAGCAGGACCGTAGGAATGCTAATTTTATCTGTTTACATGTTTAACTGTGGATAAACGTTAACAAAGTTGGTTGGTTACTCGTTCGCTATCGGTGGGCATGTTTGCGAGCACAAACTGCTACTCAATAGGTATGGTATAAGTATCCCATATACCCATTTTGTATTGCTTACTTAGAGCATCTCCAACAGCATCTCTTATTTTTGACTCTCTATTTGATTGTTTAACCAACTCTCTAAAAAAAATATATCTCCATATTTACTATACATTTCAACAGACTCTCTATTTTTAACTCTCTAAAAAATTTACTCTCCATTTTTTCTTCTCTTCCAATAGAACACAAAATTCATCTAAATTCTCTAATCAACATGTAACAAGTATGTTGAGAAAAAAAATAAACAGAAAATTACCAGAACACACAGTAACAAACTGAATAAAGAACATTCATAATTTCGATGGTAATTCCATTCATGTAGAATGAAGGATTCATGCAGAATTTGCCTAGACCAAAAAAACTGAACTGAATAATGAATCAACAGACACTGATCCAAACAACTCAAATGCAGAAAAAAATAGGCAGCCTTCTGCCATAGCATGAAATTCCTGCACCCGTTGAAGCTGATTGTCTCATCGGCCTTCAGCGCTGCACAGCAAGTTAAGGTCAGCAAAGAAACAAAGATAGCAAAGTTTGACAGATTCATCAACGGATCAAGAAACCGATCTTGAGTTGGGGCGTACCGTCAGATCCATCGTTGGTGGAGTAAACCAGGAAGTTGGTGGCGTCGGTTCTAAGCAAAGGAACGAGTCCCTCTCCGGCTGCAGCGGCGAGGCGAAGAAGGTCATGTGGGCTCCCACCATTCACAAGGGTGCGCTCATCTTTGTGACGGAGAGATCCGGCCGGGTCATGGTGCTTCTGGGCTTCTTTGGCGGCGGCCCAAGCGGTGGAGGAGGATGGGGAGGCGGAGGAGCGTCGCCGGTGGCCTGAGCGGCGGAGGCGGAGCGGCACGGCGGCTGTAGCGGAGAGGCAGGAGGAGCGATACTGGAGAGAAACTAGAGAAAGGGGATGACAGCGTGGACCCACAAAAGATAGCCATTTAACTTGGCTGGCTAAGTTTGGCAGCGAATGGACCAATTTAGACAGCCGAATGGCTTAGCCGTCCGGTTAGCCAGTCTGTTAGAGTTTATTTTTAAGTTTGAATGGCTAAAACTTGGTTTGGAGAGTCTGATGGCTAGTCTGTTGGAGATATTCTTATCCTCACACTATTATTGTTCGCAGGCAATCGATATACTCGCGAGCGATATATATATTGCACATGTCTACAAACATTCACAAGTATGTTATATACCTAAAATTTATAGAAACATATATAAAACACTACATATAATCGTAATACCTTAGACTGTACGTGAGAATTTAGAGCTAATAATAGAGCATGCAAGCCAAATGTGTGGTTTTCCATGAGATTGGAAAGACAGAGGCCATTGCGGTTCTTGGGTAACTCATTTTAGCATTTGATTGAGATACACCTGAAATGGAGGCGTGTCATGAGTGTGTTCCATTGAGGAGTGACTGACATAAATATGTTACAATATAGTATTGTTAACACTAAAATATGATGATTGTTAGATTCGGTCAAAGTAAAGGCTAGATTATAGAAAGTTTCGCGACGATTTGAGGAGATTTGGCGATGGAACACTATATCCGATAGAACCCATGAGAGGAGTTAGCCGATGAAACACTGTCCATCGGACGTTTGTTGGCATGATACTGGCCAGCGCCGTCATCGACACTGCCAACTCTGCCCAGCCCTTCGCCGAAGCCATGGCCATCCGTGCATTTCATTCATCTCGTTGCAGAAAACGTTTGTTTAAATGTATTTTTATTGGACATGGAATTTTTGCGCAAGTCGTCGCCTGACAGAAGACGGCTACAGGACATGTCCGGTGGACGAAGAAGAGTTCGTCTGTTTGGAGGCTGGCGAAAGATATTGGAAGTTTTTAAGTAAATGTTAGTTTCAGCTTGAATTAATAATTCAGCTTATTATTTTTAAGTGTAAACAAAGTGTCGGCATATTATAATTTGTAATCATGTTATATTAATCTAATAAGATAGTGGAATTTATTTTTTTCTAGCTTATTACTTAAAAAGACAAATAATGATTACACTTTATGAAAATTATTCACTGTCATTTTGTAGGTATTGCTGTTTGTTAACATCGAAACTAACGAAGAACTCACATTTGTAGCGCTTCCAATCTTTTTTCCACTCTGTCCCGAATCAAACACTATCATCAGATTCCGGGAACAAAAAAAAATATACACCTTGAATCAGAAGTTTGAGCATTGCAACAGGAGAAAAAAAAAGAATGTTTCCATAAAGTTGACAAGAAAAAGGGTTCACAGATGGCAAAATATAAAACCAATATATGTCTAAACAAAAGGAATTTGAACTCAACTGTCGGTTAAGGCAATGAAGATCAGTACCTTTGTATCTGTTGTAAAGATCTTCAAGACGCTGAGAGTTGGTCGCAGAAATCTGTGGCTGGCTATAGAAAAAATCAAATGCTCCTCCAAATTATGGTAATTGAACTAGTCTGTCCCTGATAAAATAAACAAACTGAACTGAAACAGCCAGTCTACCATTCACTAACATATTCACAGATGGCGTTATACATTACTGGAGGCACCATTTACTTTGAGGAAGATATATGTGAATGGGCTGTTACCTTGGCCCATTAAACATTAAGCCTGTTTAGCCCGTTAACTCCCATTCACATGCACTGGCAATGGCAATGAATGGCCAACGGGCCAATGGAGCACAAAGCCACAAACGGCAGACGAATGGCCAACGGCACATGCACTGGCAGCACTGCCCGACTCCCCACGCATGGCCCTAGCACATGCACTGCAGGCTGCATGCTCTCGTCCCATCTCCCAACGTGGAACGCGGTGCGGATACTATGACGTCGGGCTCCCTCAACATCAGAGAGAAGTTATGATTCTAACCGTTTAGCTAGGATCTAATAGTGGGCACGGACGCTAGAGCAGGGCGGGGTACGCGGTGGCCGGAGCAGGGGGTAGGGCGTCGTCGGATCTCAGCCAAACGGCTGGGATCGCGACTTCCCTCGGGAGTCGGCGAAGCCGTCGACTGTAGATGATCTCATTTCTCCAACGCTACTGTCGGGAATATGATCCCGGGTTAACTCCCGAGTAGTTTTATGATGATTGAGTAAATGAGGAGTCAACAGACTCAACATTAAAGACGATCAGTCAACGGTCAATATTCTCCAGACAGCCAGTGGTCGGGAACCTGCAGGCTCCCCGAGTTCAGCACTCGGGGGGCCTTCCCGACCACAGACATTTGGATTGTCGTCATCAAGAGCCAGGCCTTCATTAAGCTCCATGTTGTACAGTTATTACTGTTGTTATCTCTTGGAGTTACTGCCCACGAACTGACTGTTTATCCTCATAATTGATCATTAATAGGGTATATTAACTACAATTTGTAACCCCCGATCCCTCTCATATAAAGGGATCGGAGGGAGCCTGTAAAAGGCATATGGGTCAAGTCATATTCTAGATGATTTGAGAGGCTTAAGGTGATTCACGCCCAAAAGCTCATTTCAACACACACAGGATTAGGGTTATTATCCTCCGGGAGACCCGAACCTATCTAAAAATCTCCCCTGTCTCTTAGTTAGAGATAACCATCAAGATTCGTCCACAGCACTCCTCATCGCCTAATCAAATCTATACTATGGGTACCCCCGTGGTATACTGTCGTTTCGAACACAACGATAATTGGCGCGCCAGGTAGGGGAGCTGCCTGTGTTTTTGATTGACTTGATGGCTGTTATTTGCAAGGTCAACACCTAGATTTCCGTCAGCGTCGTGATCACTTTCGGGAGCTGACTTTTGTTGGTAATTGTATGCGTCAACTGGTTCCGACCACTACCGCCCAAACGAGGGCGAATGTTTTGCGCACTCCAGCTATGCGCCCGTCTGCCCCCCGAGCACCTGAGCGATCTGCTCCGTTCAGGGCACCCTCATCGGCTCCCCGGGCGTCCGAGCACCTAGCTCCGCCTAGGGCTCGCCCACAAGTCGCCGCCGACTCGCCCACCGTGTCAATGTCATTAGCACTATGCCGACCGAACGCTTGCGGTGGTCGGAAATCCTGATCACTTTCAGCAGAGATGATTAGTGGACGGACGTCCCCAAGGCGAGACTATTCCCACTGGTCGTCAATCCGGTCATCCTCAAGGTGCACCTCAAGAGGGTCTTGATTGACAGTGGTAGCAGCCTCGATGTCCTATTCAAAGGGACCCTGGCTGTGCTCGGCATCGACGAGTCCGCACTTCAAAAGACGGACACACCTTTCTACGGAATTGTCTCGGGAAAGGCTTCCATTCCACTTGGCACGCTCACTCTGCCGGTGACGTTCGGCACACGGGACAACTACAGAACCGAGCACATCAAGTTTTACGTCGCCGACTTTGAAACTGCTTACTACGCTGTACTCGGGCGGCCATCCCTCGCCAAATTCATGGCGGTACCCCACTACGCCTACTTAGTCCTCAAGGTTTTAGGACCGGGTGGGGGCTTTTCAATAAAGGGGATGTTGCCACTTCGCACGCGTGCAAACAAGACAGCCTCGCATTGGGCGAAGCCACAGACATCTATGTCCGAATGGAGGAGACCGTTCAAGCGGCCAAGATGACGCCGACCACTAGCATGGAGATCCTGACCAATACGCCATCACCATCGGGCTTAGCACCCTCGCCGGCTGAGTAAAAAAGAATTCAGCTCTCGAACGCCGACCACTCCAAGATGGCGCTGATCGGGACAGTGCTGGATCCTAAATAGAAAAGCGTGCTCATCAGCTTTTTCCATGCCAACATCAACGTATTCACTTGGCAACCCTCCGATATGCCGGACGTACCTTGGGAGCTGATCGAGCATGAACTCCTTGTATACCCGACCGCCAAGACGGTCAAACAGAAGATGCGCCGTTTCGCCCAGGAGCGTAAAGAGGCCATCAAAGAAGAAGTTACACACCTACTAGCAGCAGGGTTCATAAAAGAGATGTATCATCCCGAATAGGTAGCTAACCCAGTCCTTGTAAAAAAGAAGAATGAAAAATGGAGAATGTGCATTGACTATACTGATCTTAACCAAAGATGCCATAAAAATCCTTTCCCACTGTCGCGCATCGACCAAGTTGTTGATTCCAAAGCAGACAGTTCACTTCTCTGCTTTCTGGATTGCTACTCAGGATATCATCAGATCAGCCAGAAGAAAGAAGATCAAGAGAAGACATCATTCATCACCCATTCGGTGCATATTGCTACACATCAATGCTTTTTAGGCTGAAGAATGCGGGGGCTACATACCAGCGTGCTATTCAGCGCTTCCTGGCTGATCAGATCGGCCGCAACGTTGAAGCCTATGTGGATGATGTGGTCATCAAATCCAGAAGGCCAGAAGATTTAATTCCCGACCTCCAAGAGACTGTAAGCAACCTCCGCAAATTCTGATGGTGGCTCAACCCGGACAAGTGTGTATTCGGGGTACCGATTGGAAAACTGCTTGGTTTCACAGTCAGCAGTCGAGGAATTGAAACAAATCCAGAGAAGATTTCTGTAATATTGAACATGGCCAAGCCCAACAATGTCAAGCACATTCAGCGTCTCACAGGCTGCATGATATCACTCAGGCGATTTATCTCTCGACTTGGCGAGCGCGGGATGCCTTTCTTTAAGTTGCTGAAAAAAGAAGGTGATTTCATATGGACGCCAGAGGCCGATCAGGCTTTCACCGACCTCAAGAAGTTTTTTTCTTCTCCACCGGTCCTGGTTGCGCCGACATCCAGTGAAACGCTGCTCCTCTACATCGCCACCACGACCCATGTGGTTAGCACCGCCATGGTCATCGAGCGCCCGAAGGAGGGTCATGCCTATCCGGTTCAAAGGCCGGTATATTTCATATCTAAGGTACTCGGGCCATCCAAAGTTCGGTACCCTCAGATTCAGAAGTTCCTATACGCCGTCTTCGTCACCGCTAGGAAGCTTAAGCATTATTTTCAGGCTCATCCGGCGGAGGTTATCACTGAATTTTCACTCGGCGACATTCTCCAAAACAGGGACGTGACTGGTCAGATCGTGAAGTGGGTCATCGAATTGGGTGAATATACTCTCGATTTCAAGCCCCGCACGGCCATCAAGTCCCAAGCTCTCGCCGACTTCGTTGCCGAGTGGACCGAGATTCAACTCCCCCCGACTGCCGAGTTTCAAGAGCACTAGACTATGTATTTTGACGGCTCGCTCAGCATTGATCGGGCAGGAGCGGAAATTCTTCTTATATCCCCTCAAGGTGAAAGACTGAAGTACGTTCTTCAGCTATTATTTATGACGTCTAACAATGCAGCCGAGTACGAAGCACTCCTTAATGGCTTACGAATCGCCATTTCCCTTGGGGTTCAAAGATTAATGGTATATGGAGATTTCAAGTTGGTTATCAGCCAAGTTAACAAGGATTGATCCTGCACCAACGAGAAGATATATGCTTACTGCAAATAGATCCGCAAGCTAGAAGGCAAGTTCAGTGGGCTTGAGTTTCATCACGTCCCTAGGGACGATAATTCGGCTGCTGACTTCTTAGCTAAGCTTGGCTCATCAAGAGCCCCTATGCCGAATGGTGTTTTTCTTCAAGAGCTCCCGAAGCCATCGATTCAAGATGATGAAATTCAATCTTCTGAAGTCGAACAAACTCCATCTGTATTGGTTATCAGCGACAATGAAGAAGACTGACGACAACCAATTATTAATTTCATTCTTACTGCTAAAGCTCATGAAGAGAAGGATGCATCAATTTGTCTTTCTAGGAGGAGCAAACATTATGTTGTGGTGGGATCAGAGTTATATAAAAGGGCTGCTTTAACCCGAGTGCTCATAAAATATGTCAGCAAATCAGAAGGGTCAAGAATCCTCAAAGAGATACACTCGGGCATTTGTGGAAATCATGCTGGCGCCCGGACACTGGTCGGTAAAGCCTTCAGGTCGGGATTTTATTGGTCGACTGCTAATGAAGATGCCAAGCTTCTAGTCCGTAGCTGTCAGTGCTGTCAATTTTTTGCCAAGCAGCATCATCTTCCTGCTCAAGCTCTCCAAACCATCCTATCTTCATGGCCTTTTGCATGCTGGGGGCTTGATATGGTTGGACCTTTTCTAAAGGCACCCTAGGGTTATGATCGTCTTTTTGTTGTCATTGATAAATTCACCAAATGGATAGAAGTCATGTCTTTAAGGACAAGTACAGCCAAGAAAGCAGCATAATTCATCCAAGGCATAGTCTACCGTTATGAAATTCCTCATCAGATTATTACATATATTGGAACCCAATTTACCGACAATGACTTTTGAGAATTCTGTGAAGACTGTTGTATTGAAGTCAAGTACGCTTCTGTAGCACATCCAAGAGCAAATGGTCAAGTTGAGCGAGCCAATGGCATGATACTCCAAGGATTAAAAGCCAGAATTTTTGATTCCTCAATAAATATGGCAGTCGGTGGATGAAGGAATTACCAGCTGTTCTTTGGGGACTTCGCACTCAGCCCAGCCGAGCCACCAGTCAGACTCCCTTTTTCCTTGTATACGGATCGGAGGCCATTTTACCAGTGGACATGCTGCACGAGTCCCCCAAGATTCAGCACTATGAAGAGGGCGCAGCTGAATAGACTAGAGAAGAAGATATCGACAGTCTTGAAGAAGCTCGCTTAGCTGCGGCAATATAATCCGATCGGTATCAGCAAGGTTTGCGAAGGTACCATGACCGTAATGTGCGTGGTCGGTCTTTTCAAGTCAGAGATTTAGTTCATCTCCGAGTACAATCTGCAGTCAGCGCCCACAAGCTGTTGGCACCATGGGAGGGACCGTACATTATCTCCGAGGTCACCCGACCAGGTTCATATCGCCTAATATGTGAAGACGGTCAACGGATTATGAACTCCTAGAATATTGAACATCTTCGACGATTTTATCATCGATACAATAAGCTAAGTCCTTATTTTAGATTAATAAAGATGTTCGATTTTTTCTGCTTTCCTTCTTTCTTTCTTCTTTGCCCGACCCCCGAGTGTCCAAAGTTTTATCAATTTAACTTTGAGTCCATGATCCGCTCTGGCCAGGTTAAATTATTCTTTCACCTGCTCGGGGGTTTGGTCTTTTATTCTATGATTCACCCGACTACTTTTAAGTGTTATTTTTTGACTACATGTGACGCCTATGGTTCCAAACAGCGTGCATGTGACTCAAATTTCTCTGCGCTATGGGCCAAAGCTATAACATACAGTCAGAAATTTACCACAAATAGTTAGGCATAGAACACATTTATAAAAAGGAAAGCATTGTTCCATTGCACAAAAAGTATATATACTATTGTTTTTCTTCTATAATGTTTCTATTACTCAGTAGGTTCAGACGGATAAGTCTCTAAGTCCGCGACAAGGACATTGGCCGTCTCCTCCACCTTCGAGTATATCCGCTCCACGTCAGACTCTTTGACAGTCACCGACCACCCCGCTTGGATGTAGTTCATACGTGCTGTCGGATACAGCGCTCGGACAATCCCAAACGCGTGCGTAGCCACCGACCGAGCAAAGTACCGGGCTTGCTCCCGCAGACGTGTCTTCGACCCCTGGAGCCGCTCCATGAACTGCTCCGCTGACCACACGGTGCTGGCCGATTCGCTATCAATCATTTTGATGAGCGTCTCGGCACCAGCCCGATAGTGGTCCCGCTGTGCCTGAGTGTTGTTTCAACGCAGCTCTAGGTCGACGAATTGAGCGTTTATCCACCGATGAAGCTCTATAAGCACAACATTGTTTCAGAGAAAACTTCATCAAAAATAGCAAAGAAAAAGTTTAAGCTGGTGATCCGTACTTTTGTACTCACCGAACCACTTGGCAGTGGCCACTTCAGATTCCTTGAGCTTCTTTTTAAGCTCGGTGATCTTGGCCTCCGCCTGCGATGCCCTGGCAATGGCTTCATCTCTCTCGGTCAAAGTCGTTTCAGCTGAAGCGACCGACCGGTCCGCCAAACTAGTGGCTGTCTCAATCCGTTCCTCCGGCACCAGCTATTCTGTTACACAAGAGCTAATCAAATACAAGCACAATAAGCAGTACTGGTGGCAAAAAGTGATCAAGCACTTACCATAGGAACGGATTGCAAGCTGACCATGGAGGATGTCGTTATCCCTCTCCAACCTCCTCAAGCCGGCATCCCTCTGCGCCAACTGACCAGACAACTGCTGGACTCAGGCATTTAACGCTCCCAAGTCTAGGATGGGAGCGGGGCAATTAGCCTCTGTGCTCTCGATCAGCTGGCTTACAAGGCACTGCACAAGACAAAACAAGTTAGTCTAAATACACATATTAAGTTATGTATAAAAAACTAACACTTGCATGAGAACTTACACTGGTCACTTGGCCAAGCCGATTGAGTACCTCGTAGCACTCGGCCACCTTCCTCTCGACTGCTCCAGTCAGGTCACCGGCTGCCACGCCGACGGCAGGTGGGGGCATCTCCCCGACCATGACTTCGACGGGGTCGGCCTCCTGTTGCACCGCCTCAGGGCGATCGGCCGTCTCTGGTACCGCCGGAGGCATCTCCACGTCCGCCGTCACCGCGAAGGATATGACCATCGGTGACGAATCAACGGCACTCGCCGTAGCAACAGTTGACTGCACCAAGTCTGGTGTGGCAGCACTCGGTGCCGCTGCGGTTGGCTATACTAGAATAAATCCAACAGCGCTCGGCCCGCTTGGTGCTGGGGCACCTGACACTTGCGCCCCACTCGCTGCGGTCACTAGCAGATTGGTCGCCCCGACGAACACCACCAAGTCGGTGGTGGGGGTGGCCATAGCTGGGGAATCGGCGCTATTCGGGTCGGCCCCATCGTTCCCAGACATTTGCAGAGGAATGCTGATCAAAACAACAACAAAAAAGAGAGAGAGAGAGTTAAGTTTGAATTAAGTTTAATTATTTGATTCAAATCAATGGCAGAAAGACTTACCACGCCGACTGCTAGAATGCCAATGCCTTCACTCGTCGCCCAAAACCCGAAGTTGCTCCGGCCGGCGGTGACGGTGGTGGAGGCGGTGGTGGTGTTGATTTAGAAGATGACGGTGCTGTAGCGCCGCCAGTCGCCGGGGCCGCCTTAGATGTCTCCGAGTCGGCACCAGCCTCTCCAGGGAAGGACGACGGCACCTTAGGAGTCACCGTCTTCGTCGCCGTCTTCTTCGCCTTCTTCACCGGGGGAGGGCAAACCTCTTTGCCCTTCCTCTTCTCCCCGGTCGGCCCAGCGTGCGGGTCGATGTCTTTCTGTCGGACAGCCCGGGGTTGCTCGGGCAACGGTGGCAGAGAACAATATGCCTCTCGGCCCTGTACATTTCAATACTCAGCACCCGGCAGGTGATGTTATTAAAAAAATCATCATCAACAACAAAAAGATCATTCTTATCGGTGGTCGGGGGCAGCTGAGCTTAAAGGCCTTGGGGTCGGTGTCGGGGTTGAGGCCAAACCGATCGGTGAAGATCAGCTTCACCCTCTTCCTCACCTTGTCCGAAGATAAGTACTCAGCCGTCTCCCTGGTCGGGTCATCCCTGCCCAAGTACTCGTACGCCGGGCGGGTCCTCAACTTTAGCGGCTGGACCCGACAGGACACAAAGTTGAGCGCCACGTGGACGCCCAATAAACCCTCTGTTCAGAGCTTCTTGATCATCTCCACCAGATCATCCACTTGGCCCTGCTCCTCCAGCTGACAGCGGTCGGACCAGGTGAGCGCCGGCATTGGCACTCGGACGATCTCTGGTGAAAGGGCCGGCTCGTGGTTGGCGACGTAGAACCACCCCGAGTGCCAGCCCTTGTTATAAGTCGAGAGCGGCACCGGGATATACTCGGCTGCCTTCTCATCCCTCAACTGCAATCCGCAGCCGTCGACCACCTTTTTCTTGGTGTTCGGCCTTAGACAGAAGTAATGGCGGAAGTGGTTGAAATGATGATCAATACCAAGATAGGCTTTGTAGAGGTGAACGAAAATGGTGATATGCAAGATAGAATTGGGGTTGAGATTGCAGAGTGAGATATCATAGTGGTGGAGGATACCGCGGAAGAAAGGATGGGCCGGCAAGCCGAACCCGCGAGAGAAGAAAGACTCGAATACCATGATCTCGTGGGTGTTCGGAGTCGGGAACGCCTCGCCGCCCGTGGAGCGCCACGTCGATAGCGCACTCGGCGGGAGCTCGCCACGCTTCTCCAGCAGCGACACCACCCGCTTCTCCACCCTCGACTTCTGGAACTCCACCGACCAGTCAACTTCAACATTGGGGTCAAGGGCCGCCATTGGAATAGAAAGTGGTGGTGCTACGGGCTTGAGGTTGAAGAGTCGCCTCGTCTTGCGGTAGCACACAATGCAACCGCAGTGACGATTAGGGTTGCGAGGCGCCAGTGAATCAAGACTCAAGGAAGAAGATGAAGGCTGAGGGCTTGAAGTATGCGGAAAGACGAAGCACCTTTATTCGAGCTATTTATAAACCTCCCGAACGACGGTTCGGGCCCCCGATGCGCCGTGATCACCTCGGGACGCGTCTCAAAGCAATCTTCGGCATTAATTACGCCGGTCAACATATTTTTTAACACATCCATCTAACCGATGATTGCAGATCCAGCGGTGGGTAGTAGAAAACAAATCGACGCCTACAGTTTTTAAAAATGTACTCACGTCCGCGAGGTGGCCTTGGAACTAGCATGGATCCCGTTGAACCTGTCGATTCTGACAGGCGCCAGTCTGCGGGAACAGACGCCTCTTCGCCAAAGGAGGCCTGCAAGTACTCCATTGCGCTGGACTGCTCTAACTGACACCTTTTCGCCAAAAAACCACTCGATGGGCCTATCTGCCCCTATGCATGAGTCGATTTCATCGGACACCAATGCACCAAATGTACGGGATTTAAAAAAATCTCTGATCCTGGAGCTTATTTTATTCAAGAAACTCCAGTCTCGGGGGCTGCACCCGGTAGGTGCACCTAAGCGGTGCACCGATCTGGAAAAATTCATCAAGACTAAGTTCTGAAGCCCTTTTCGACTACTCAACTTCATCTGCGCGCCGCAAAGTGCTCGGGGACTGCTGTCGAGAATATGATCCTGGGTTACCTCCCGAGTAGTTTTATGATGATCGAGTAAATGAGGGGTCAATAGACTCAACATTAAAGACGACCAGTCAACGGTCAACATTCTCCAGACAGCCAGTGGTCGGGAACCTACAGGCTCCCCAAGTTCAGCACTCGGGAGGCCTTCCCGACCACAGGCACTCGGATGGTCGCCATCAAGAGCCAGGCTGTCATTAAGCTCCACGTTGTACAGTTATTACTGCTGTTATCTCTTGGAGTTACTGCCCACGAACTGATCATTTATCCTCATAATTGGTCATTAATGGGGCATATTAACTATAATTTATAACCCTTGATCCCTATCATATAAAGGGATCGGAGAGAGCCTATAAAAGGCACTTGGGTCAAGTCGTATTCTAAATGATTTGAGAGGCTTAAGGCGATTCACGCCCAAAAACTCATTTCAACACACACAGGATTATGGTAATTATCCTTCGGGAGGCCCGAACATGTCTAAAAATCCCCGCTGTCTCTTAGTTAGAGATAACCATCAAGATTCGTTCACAGCACTCCCCATCGCCTAATTAAATCTATACTGCGGGTACCCTATGGTATACTGTCGTTTCGAACACAACGACAGCTACCCTCTTTAAAACTAGCGGCTAGCGCATGGAAAAACAAGACGGTCGACTGGGCGAGAAAAGTAGGTCAGTTGTAGTCGACACGTCATGGTTAGCTAAATGGGTTGGCCTGGCACAGTGAACCCTCTCTTGAGCTATGCCTATTCATATTCGATAAATTGTAAATATAGATATTCGTATTCATATCCGAATTAAATATAGACGATAAACGAAAACATCTGAATTTGTTTGGCAAATATGGATATGGAAACGGATATTCGAATTTCTGCTGAATGTGGATGTGGAAATGGATACATCCGTATCTATTTTAGGATTTCACACAGATTAGACTATTAAGAACTCAGGATGACATGACATCACTATATTAATATGTGTGATTTATTTATTCTTTATGTAATTATGAAACACTTAAGTTATTAGGGGTTTTCTAGCATTATAAGGTAGTAGGATGATTAAATCGTCGTTTCTTTTTATTTGCAAACAATTGATTTGAATTTGAGCAAATTTTTGAAGTAGTTGAGAAAATGATTTTATATGTACACTTCATGGTCATACAAGAGCATCAGCTATAGATGTGCATAATTTAAGTATTTGATATTGTATATTGTTGTTACTCTAAACATATATTATTAAAGTGTAGAACGAAAAAAAATATTTACACATATGTTTTCATTTATCCGTTTAAATGGAAATATTTGGGTGGATGGATGGATATGTTCAAATTCACAGATTTTTATTTATTTATGTTTGTACCTGTGTTTATATGTATCCATTCACAAATTTTCCTTTATTTATTGAAATTTATTCATTTAGGTTCAGACAGATTTTCACACTTTCATTTTTTATATTCATTTCAAGTTGAACTTAGTAAACACCTAGATTTGTATTCGAATTCGAATTACCCGTTTTGTATTTATATTCGAAAATATTCATATTCGTATTCGAATCCGAAATAAAATATGATAAATAGTGATATCCGGATTCGATCTAAATTCACCCCTAACTTCTGTCATAAAAAACAGGATTCTTGTTAATCAGCAATCGCTGATTTGTTGTCTATCTTAAGAATGATGACACTAGCGCTCACTGCTTCTTCTGAGTTCTACCAACAATTGTGTTAAGTGTTAACCATACTCCCTGATAGCATCAGTTGCAGATGTTGCTGCCATGAACACGGCCATGAACCGTAGAACCATAATTCTAGGTTCGTCGTCACTGCTCACCGGTGGATGGATCGATCGATCACGACGTGCACCGGCGGCGTCCGTCGGGCAGGGACGTCTGCAGAAGGTGGCCGGCAGGCAGCATATGCGATCCACTCAAGCTTCGACAGAACGCTAGTACGGCAACCGGAGTAATCGCGGTCAGGGCGACGATGGCCTAGGGCCCCAGCAGCCACAGGTTTGCTCGTCTTTTGTTTCCTCCCGGCTGGAGGGGACCAACGACGACCACCCGATCGATGCCATTTGACTGAATCTGAAATTCTGGAGCTCATGATGAAACCTTTCGCCGGCGCCAGAACTGGCCGGCCGACCGACCGACCTGGCCGCCGGCGTCGACAGCGCCGCGCGATCCGTTAGTGGCAGAGATCGATCGATATGATCGACCTCGATCGCTAGCTAGGTAGGGACGTACGTATGTACGTCTGCTGCTCGCTGCTGCTAGCTAATACATATACATACATGTATATCCTGATATGAATGTGACAAATCCGATCATGAACGGATCCATGTACAGTCGTACTACGGTACTAGTTTGGTACTTCAGCGTACAACTCGATCGAATCTAGCCTATTCGACCAATTAATTATTGCAACAGTACTCACATGCACTAGCAATTAATGATTGGGATTATATTAGCTAATAGTTGGTTAACTAATGTAGAGAGAGGGATCATGGTGTGTGGTGATTGATGGGTGGATTAATTAATTTTGCACTAGAGATATGAACACCATGCCATGTACATACCATTGATGGGATCATGGTATGTATGTACACGTACACTTTGAGAGAGACAAGGTGGGAGCTAGGCTAGGCTAAAACCCCTCGCTGGGTTTGACGCTTACGTTGACGAAGTAGGACGACGGCAATGGATCGGCGGAGGCGGCGCTTGCGCTGGTGCTCTCGCCGCCGCCGTCGCTTGCCATGTCCATGCCGTGGCACTGGACGTAGTCGTCCTCCGCTTCCTCCTTGGCCGCCACCGCTGGTGCTGGCGCCGCGGTGGCGCCGGTCGGCGGCATGGACGACGTCGTCAATGGCTGCTGCGGCGGCGACGGTTGGGGTGCCGGCACGACCGAGGGCAGCTTCGAGAGCAACGCCTCTAGACTGCTCATCGACGGCATTATCTGCATGGACGCTGACGGCCCTGGCCCTGGCCCAGCCACCCCCGCCGCCGCGCAGTAGGGGTCGACGTAGAGCTCCGGCGACATCATGCCCGGCCACGCCGCGGCGTCCAGCGGGCCGACGACGCAGCCGCCGCCTCCCGCGAACGCCGCGCCGGCCGACGACGGGTGTGGCAGTAGCACCCCCGGGATGCTCTCCAGGTAGCCGAACTTCCGCCGCAGCGCCACCACGTAGGTCAGGTCCTCCGCCACCTGCGCTCAGCCGAGCACAACCATCTTTAGCTTGCTTCACACAGCTACCTCCTCGTGCAGCTAGCTGCATGCACGGGCGCTAGCTATCTAGCTAACTCCATTGCTATCTGCACGGAGCTGCACGTACACTTCGATTCTTGCAAGAAAAAAAATGAAAAGCATCGATCGAAAAAGACGGGTGAGATAAAGATTGCAGAAGCAGTGGCGCCTCTCGTGACAACAAGCTAGCACCTTTTTCATGGAGCCGAGCTGCACGACGCCTTCTCTGACCGCGATCAGGGCGATGGTCTGCACGGGCAAAGAATTAGGCCGGGAAAGAAACGGAAAAATGGCACCACCACCAGCAGCAGATGCTTTGATCAAAGCAGGCCTCGATGCGATCTGTCAAGACCGCCCTCCAAGGCCAGCAGCATGGATCGATCAAGCTACACTACAAACTTACCTGGATACCGGACTGGAACTGAGCCTCCCATGTCCTCGGATGCTGCAAAAGGAAGAAGGTAAAATTATCCAGCAAGCAATGGTGACTATGAGTGAGTGACACTGACAATAATCAATTAGTGTCAGAAATAATATGATGGTGCTTAGTTACTGAATCGGCAGGGTTGCTCCAGGAGGAGATGAGGTTGATCTCACTCTCCTGTGGTTCCTTGAACACCCACTTGTGGCTGTGGTCCGCCGCCACCTTCCCTATCAACCTGCAGGATTAACAGAAGACTCTAATTAATGATCACCATTAATTAACAAAGCCAATGATTAGTTGATCATCACCTGCTCATAGCTAATTAAACAGCTAGCTGCAATTTAATTAGCCTGCTGCTAATGCTACGTACTTAACTAAACGTACGTACCCTTCGCCGTAGTTGTAGATGTCGTGGGACATCTTGAAGAACAGCTCAGGCTGAAGGCCAGCGCCCGGCGGCAGCTTCCCTTCCTGCGCCGCCGCGGCGGCGGCAGCGTCGCAGTCCGCGTATGCGGCGCCGTCTTGGCCGCAGGCGGCGGAGGTGGTGGCGGCAAAGTTGCAGAACCCATCCTCCCACGCCAAGATCCTAGGTGAAAATTTCGCAAGAAAATCACAGAGAGACACGAACTAAAGCAAATTAAGAGGACGAAACAGAGAGAGAGAGAGAGGGGCGTAGATTGGCAGAGTACGGGTCTACAGGACTCAGTTAATTTACCAGTTCCTCCTGTTTCCTCTTGTCCTGTCGTATGCCCCACCCGGAAGATCCCATCTGGTCAACCGATTTCAGCAATTAACCAACCAGCCAAGAAACATCAGCAGCAGCATCAGTGCATCATTAGCGCATTGCTAATCATGATTACATGCATCTAGTCATCTAGATGAGAAGAGAGAGAGAGAGAGAGAGAGAGAGAGAGGCATTCATCAGTAATGGTTGGTAGCTGCTCACTTGGGGGGAGGGTAGTTGCGGGGGAGGATGCGCCAGAAGACGGCGTAGACCCACTGGGAGGAGGCGTCTCCGCCGCTGGTGCAGAGGCTCCGCAGCGTTTGCTGCAGCAGGTGCGTCACGGCCACCGAGCTCAGCTGCTCATCCATCACCTCCGCCGCCAAGGCGCCAAGCTCAGTGATCACCAGGCAGCTCAGCTGACCGCACTCTCGCGATGGCTGGACGCTTTGCTGCAAGGAAGCAGCTCTGCAAGCAGCTGGATTCTCTAGCTACTTCGCGGGGAGACCAGAAGCAGAGAGGAGATAGAGAAGGGGATCGATGCTAGCTTATAGCTAGCTACGCTAGGGAAGAATCTTGGAGGGGTGGCATGGCAATTGCTACCCTGCTAGCTGATTCCATTCTTGCTTGCTCTCTCTCTTTTCTTCAGCTAGTTGAAGTGACTTTTAGGCTAAATACTTTGTGTATATTTTTTAGATATGTTTTAATTTACTCTAATTTTATGACATATGTTATGTTATTTAGTCATAAAAAATATCTAATACATTTGATACTGATTGTCATGACGGAGATCACTATGCACATTATAATTGTGAGATATTTTTCTCGAATTTCGTTTCAGCACTATTTTAGAATTTGACAAAGGATCACTGTATTTTCTGGGACGGCCACGAGACAGCAGTGAGAGAGCTGGGGACTTTTGGCTGTGTCCTTCACTCCTTGTTACAACATACAAAAACTACACTGGTTTTAGCAATACATATACAAATGATAATAATAATCTCTCTGACTTGCTTATCCATATGGTCCACGGTTTCGCGGTTATTAATTATCGGAATGAAGAGAAATAGATAATTCTGCCTCTGGTTTTGGTCCTCGGATGGATCTGATCCCAACTGAGAAGCGTGAACTGTCCCTTCATAATTACAGAGGGTAGGGCAGTTGTTCAATTCAAACCACTTAGTCAAGATTCTATCGTACAGAAGTAGGGCTTCACGGTGGTTGGACTCACTTCACAGCGGTTGACGGTATGGCTTCACGGTAATTGAAACGGGTTTCGCACTATTAGATCTCAGCTGAGCAGTTTAAATCAGACGACCGTCCTATGCAATCGGCTCCCGACTATAGAGAAGCTTTTGCCCACCCACAGGCTCAAGAGAGAAATACACGGACTGTTCTTGGTACGGCGCCTTACGGATAAACATGGCGTGGCAGCTAACTCATGGCAGCATAATTGCCCTTGCTTTGCAACGGCTGGCAGATAAATAACCGTGAGGTAAAAATCATAAGTTGTCTTTGTTTTCAAGTTGCAAATTTTGTGTGTGTATATATATATGATAATTTTTTTAATAAGATGTTGATGTTACTAAATAGATCAGACCGTTGTCATCAATATTAGATTAGAGAAGAGTATTTTAAAATTTTACTCTCCATTCTAAAATATAATGACTTTTAACCAACATTTTAAGGAGATATACAAAAATACTATAATACTCTTCTCGGGGTAAGTAAGTGTAGACCACAAGTAGTTGATTGGAGTAATGAATAATAATGTTTAAGGACAGTATAAGTATTTTAAACGTAAAAGTGATCTTTTACTAGTACCAATAGGTTGCTATATTTGGAATAAATTTTAAACTCTAGAGGCCACTATATTTTAGGACGCAAGAAATAAAAAAATTCATATAATTTTATATCAATAAAAAGCTAGAGATAGAGCTCGCCCTAGTCACCCTACTCATGTCTCCGCCCATATGTGCATGAGTGTGTGTGAGAGTGAGATATGGCTATGTGAGTAGAAAAAAATCACTTGTTCAAGACTTCCAGTGGCTTGTAGATTAGGTGGTCAACTCAGTCGGCACTCGGCATATATACTTCAAATCCAATGAGAAAGTAAAGACAAGAAAGGCTCCTTTCATTTTCAGGATAGATCAATGAGGTTTCACATGTACAGTAGGTGATGTACACCTAACAATGGAATGGCACTTGTGGATATATACCATATACAAGATAATCCATTCTTTCCACAATTCCACATGATACATTGCTGAGGACACAGAGGTCATCTGCTTGTCCTTAAGCCTGTGAGAGGGACAAGAGCGGTATATATCTTAGGGCAGTGGAGCATGGATAGCATGGCATGTTTGTGTGTCAGGTAAAAGATCCAAAAGGGCCTGAAACATTATTGAACAAAGGTGTTACGTTATATAGTAGCAGCCCAAAGTCTATACTCCTTTTAAAAGAACTAAGTGTTAGTACATCTGTCACTTACTTACTCTCATTACAGTTTTTGTAGTTTTTGCAGTTTACTCCTTAATACTATTTAATATTACATAACAAACTAATAAAAGTGGATTGACACATATAATTAAAAGTAAATAACATATATCATATAAAAATATATTTAACTTATTTTAGATAATATTACAATATTTTCTTTTATTCATAGTATTTGCTAGTAATATCTAAAAATTATCATGTGAGAAGAAAGGCAGGGTGGACCAACCTCCTTCTGGTCAAAGCGACCGGTAGATTAGATAGACCTCGCCAATGTGCCACTCGCCGAGAACTTGGTTGGCAATCGCGCGCCTGACGAACAAGAGAAAAGGTGGAAATCTCCAAGATGATCACGTGACACCAGCTAGTGCTGCTGTGTTGCCTTTTCCCTGCCTCTTTTCTGCACAAGGAGCAATGACAAAAGCAGGGCCGTCCTATAAGGTACTGACATGCTAACACATTTAAATTAGACCGAATCTTAAATGGAATTTCTGTTCTTATGTCATAAAGTTGAATGTTGTTTCTTTCTTTATCACGTTTCGTATATATGACAATTAGACCTAGGGATCACATGTCATACATTTATATAGCACAAAAGAGTAAATTCCACAAACTTATAAGTGGCATAAGAGCAAATCTCCTATCTTAAATTAGACTAAATATTTCATTATTCTTTTTAGATAAACTTTGATTCACTGTAATATTACGATCTATGTTAAGTTATTCAGTCTGATTAATTCAATGCTTCGTTTTTTATCAATATGACTATGAATATTTTATCCGACTGGCTATAAAATATTTTCTTATCTCGTAGGTCTTGTGTCATAACTATAAGATATCCTCTTATCTTATAGGTCTCTGTTTAAACTTTAGCACAGATACCCAAAATTTTCTACCACAACTATACGATATCCTCTTATCTTACGAATCTCATGTCTCACCTACATTGGTATATGACCCTAAAATTTTCTAGAACCGCCTTGGATAAAAGCATTGCATTGCAAGTCCCTTCAATTCCCTGCCTATACATGTCTTGAGAAATCCTGCACCGAATTGAAAATTTCATTTCTATAAATCTTTAGTCACCTTGCATTGCGGTGATTCATATACACGTCGAAAAAACACGCACCAACCACGACAGTTAATGATGCAGTGCCCCCATGCATGCAGACAATGTCGTTTTCAGCAAAATGCCATGTCAAAACTGCAGAATCAATCATACAATCACCCAGTGACGAATTGCACGGAGGGATGGATAGTGTGCTCTATCACATCAGCTAGCCAGATGCTCACTACGTCAGCCAGATCAACGTAAGGCATGATGTAATCTAAAACACCGGGATTAGCGAGGTAATTACCTGTTGCAAACAGTGTCAAAGGGTGTCATTAGTACGCCAGGAGCAGTGGATCTAGTTAGTTTGAGCTTTTCTGAACACTCTGTTTGGTGGAGGACTTTTACCTGCAAAAACAGGAAACTCAACAAATATTTCCGGTCACTGCAAAGGCTGAAACTTCTCCCAGAAAAAAAATCTGAAAAGGCTGAAGCCAGCAACCTTTAGAGGACCTTAAAGAAAGTTCAATGGCACCCAGCCTGTGTGCCAGGCGTGCACTTTCCCCATTTAACTGAACCATGCATACTGACCATTGCAAATTCTCGCAATAAGCTGAAAGTGCACGCAGCTCTCGCTGCATGCTTGCTGCTGGCTGCCTCTCTCCTCTTACTGCTCAACATGGCTCACTGCTGCTGCAGCGGCAGCTGCACTCAACAGTGCAAGCCAGTATATTCTCCTTTGGATTTTAATTGTCCACTGTTGTTTTGCCCTTTTTCTAAGGCTCGACGGTGACTGCCGTGCGTTATTGCTTTTTCTTACCTTTGCATTGAATCAGCTTGAATGGATGCAAATCTGAAGTATACTGGTTGCATTTAGTCATGAGCGTGTAAGCGTGTTCTTTGTGCATGTGAAATGCCGGTCCCCCATATCCCATGAAAATTCACAAAGAAGATTTTACCTAACAAAAAAATGCATGGATGAGGAGAAGGCTCGAGATGTATTAGAATGATATGGGCATTTGTTAGCTATTTTTTCCACAAGCATGACAATCATAGCAAGACTAAACTGTCAACCCAGTCCCAATGGACAAAAGATTTGAGATCTTGTATTATCTTTATGGAAGAGGTATCCTGAATTGCTCGTGTTTTACAACTTGACTCATGTATGAATGCCGAAAGGCCCGTCCACAGAGAAAAAGGAACGGTGCCATGGCTCACTAGACAGATGCTGCTAATCTTCCACGTGTACATTCGATTTTGAATCTTTTTTTCTTACAAGTTACAGATCTCTCAATGTATATACATACTATGATCCTCGTCTAGTTTCCTGTGAATGTGTGCTTCCTCTCTTTACTGTATAGAAGAACGAAATAATTCGCCGGCTAGCTGCATCCTGAATATGTCCATTCCAGTTCCTTCAGCATTTACCCATGAGCCCAGCAACGTTCTGTGCAATATCCTTTTTGGCTTCCAACGAGACCGGTGAATCGCCAATGTACATGCCGAACAAAGCCCCTGTTCATCAAGGACGACTTAAGTAAATTACAAACAAGATGCACTTGGCAAGAAAGTACTTATTGAGAAGCAAGTCATGATATAACTAAAAGTGAAGCAGGCCGCAAATATTGATAAAATTCGAAGTAAATGATGTGACAAGTATACACTTACTGCAAAGGTCTTTGCTCTTAACAGCACCAATTTGTCTGCCATCAACTGCATAAAAATGTGTTTTTTTGTCAAAATATACACATATGACAACAAGGGTTCACCTAACCGGTGGAGGTCCGGTTACCGGCCACTAGCGGACGGCTAGTAACTGCAGTTACCCGCTGGTAACTATGACAAACAGGCCAAAATTCAAATTCAAAATATTAAAATGAATGGTTATCGAGCAGTTAACGCTCGGTAAACACCGGTTATCAATGTCACCAATGTCAGCTTGCGCCTGGTTTTAACGTCGGTAAACAGTCAGTTAGCCACAGTAATTAACTAGTTTGAGTCAAAAACTGATCGGGTTTTAAAAAATATAGAAAAAATCATAGAAATATAAAAAATTCAGAAAATTTTAAAAAATGTGGGAAAATCTAGAAAAATGTAGGAACCTAAAGAAAAATTGTGATAAAATGATAAAAATTTTGGTATGCTATTTATTATTTTTTTGGTTGAATTAAATGGTAGAGCATCACAAATCTAGTAATGCCATTTTTTTGAAAAAAATAAAAAACCAAAAAATGGCAATGGTAGGCTATTGGGCCGAGCTAATTTTTTATCGCTCTTGTACTTGAAAAGTATTCCAAAATTGATTTTTTTTAAAAAAAAACAAAATTCACTAAAAAGCATCACAAAACACCTAGTATTTATAGGATTTTTTTAGATTTTTTAAAATTTTAAATTTTTAATTTAAATTTCGAACCAAACAGGCCGGTTTACAGAAACGGTCCAGCGTCCTAACGACAGTGGAAAACACACACCTCAACACATACAGAAGATTCAGCTATGGCACACGGTACTTACTTTCTGTTATTAGCTGGCCATCAGAAGTTTGGCAGAAGTCGATCCTTGTACCCTGAAGTTATATTGACACTGTTTACTGATATCTAACAATTACGACTTACGACCACCAAATACCGTGTTCAGCCTTACCGCAGGGATAGGAATGTCTTCATTGAAGTAAGAACCAAATGTCTTCAAGCAATGATAATCAGTGTTAGGATTCATCTGTTGAAGACATAAATACAGAAGCCACGTCAGTCCAAAGAACTTCTAAAGAAGCGCAGTATGAGCTGAAGCAGCAAGTACCTTCTGCAGGCGCAGGCCAAGTGATTTCTCAAATACACTGCAAAGAACAAAAGGGTAAAGTCAAATGAATCGTGAATAGACTATATAATTTTTTATGAGAAAAAAATATTCAGACAAATCTTCTGTAAAGATGAAAAATCAAACTACTTACTCTCGCACTGCACCAATGCTAAGGCCGTTGTAGTTAACCACCAATCTAACTCTCATAGGAAGGTTCTCCCTGGAAATTGATGTACATATAACAAAAAAAAGTTTAGAAAGAAGAGAAACAATTAAAATAAGGATCTTAAGAAATACTTTTTATAACAAGCAGATTCATGTAAACTTTCATAAGCTGAAAATATGCACTGAGGATTTAATGATCTCTTGAGTGTTTTTAAAACACATGAATGAACACAAGTGTGTACACACATGTTGAGATGGATGCTTATCAACTGATAGCAGGTATGAGGTACTCCCACAAACAACCTAGCACAATAATGTATACAGTTCAATGAACAGTCCTTATACACCATGGATCTTACTCCAAAGAGAAACTGAAACTCGTGTAACTAGTTGGCTAAAATAACTGCAACCACTATACTACATTAATGTGTGCTAAGCATATGCATAAGTAGCTCTAAGAAATAATCAAAGTGAAATTCTGACAACAAGACAAGACTGGTGGTATATATCAATTGAGGTCCTACCTCAGAAGATCATCACAGAAATCTGGGTGATCCTTGAGTTTGATCGTTGGAACTGAAGCGTACTTAGGACCCAGCTTCTCAGAAATGGAATTTGGCTGCAGATCTAAAGAGAAAATTGCATCGGTTAAAAATGGTTGAACATCGGAGAAAAAGTTTTGCTGTTGAATATACAGATATACAACATGATGCAAGTATTAAAGGTATTTACTCACATAAACCAAAAGCATAGAGGTCCAAATTTTTTACCCTCATTATCTTCACGCCTTTGAAACCCATTCCAACAAGTACCTGCAGATTTAATTATCAATAAATAGTGTCACGTGGAGACCATCAACACCAATAATTCAGGACAGAGTGATCTGTCAAGAGTTGGGAAGACATTATATATAAAATGAAGATTTAAACAAACTCAATTCAATTGTCCAAGTATGTAGTGTGCTGTACAAATAATAAACTATGTCCACAGCTAGTTCTAAACTGTCGTAAACAAATCAATCCAGAGGATTCCATTTCCAGCTTGTAATACAAGTATTATTGGGGGAAATATGGCCACCAGGTCGCTCTGACAGTAATTTGGATTCCGAAGGGGGTCTCCAAAGATCTTGAAGTCAATTTCAGCCGAACTGCCTTCGCATGTGAGCATCCGGAACGCCGGGGCTCCGAACCAAGCCCGAAGCACTAAGGCTCCGAATGGACCCCGGAGACTAGCTTCTAGAGCAGAAGGCCGATGTCATGGGTAGTGGGCCAGCCTAGCCCACGTGAACAGCACCCACGCAGGTACTGTAGTGTAAACAGTGCCCATGGGTACTGTAGCAATAATTAGGGATTAAAGATATATTATGTTTCTTACAGATTAGTAATTCCTTTAAAATAACATATTGGATTAGAGTTAGTTAAACAGATAAAATCTTGTAAACTCTATAAATAGAGTGGTATTGATCAGGAATAAAGGAAGAAAAGAAAGAAAGAATTAGTCTAATCTCTCATCCAGTTCTCTATTTCTCATCGTAATATTCTTCTCTCCGACCTAAGTCTACCTCTCATCCCTAGCAGCCATCACTGCTCAGCTATCCTCTCGGCAATGTTTATCCCGTCATGGTTTCAACCCATTACAACCAAAGGCTAAAACCACCTCGAAGCGGGGGCCTAAACTAATTGCCCCCGTCTCCTCCGACAAGATGGGCATTTATGTTTAAGGACCTCGAAAGCCGAGAAAGATATCCATCTGTGGACTTTCTTGGCCATGCAAAGAGTACTTACGCGTTCACACGGTGTATTACCCTGTAACCCCTACGCAACTTTATGAACAGTACCGACATAGTCAGTTGTACATAGGGGTTACCTTCGTATTTCCCTATTAAAGTTTTGTCTATAAATATTGGCTCCTTCCAGGTAGTAAGGGGATCAAATACTTAGACTCAGAACTATATTTGAATACACAGCACATGAGATATGGCTATTATCCATTCGGAGGCCCAAACATGTATAAGCCCCTTGAGTCATTTGTTTACTTAAACTCTGTCATTGCCCTGTTAATTTCATTACACCAACAAGTATATTACTGAATGTAAGTATGTAACATCACTAGTTTGTCACACTTATTAAAGGGCAGGTACAAACACAGAGGATCTTCATGACAACAATTTGCATGGCATAATAAAAAAGAAAAAATGATCCAAAAGGCAGTTCCTGAAAAATAAGGTAAAATACCGTTGTAGATGGACTGGAGTCATCCTCTAGAAATGCAGGGAACTTGATTCCAGTTTTTGGTTCAATTGCATCTTCTTGAAATATTGTGTTTGGCACAGCAACTGAAGTACTACTTATACGTTTTCCTTCCAGATAAGGCTGATTCATAGCTCTGCTGACATAGTCATTAATATTTCCCAATGGCATCGACTCCGCAAGCATTTTCAGTGATCTTATCAATTCATACAATGAAAGGAACAGTTAGTGAGATACAAGTATACAGCACGAACAAGAGCAGGACAAGTGCAAACAAAGTGTATTTATGTGTGCCTTACATATTTTCCAGAGGTGGTACGATAGCCATGGCACCAGCCAGAGTAAGAACATTGCAGGCATGTTGCTGCTGAAAATCATTCCAGAGTCGCCCAAGCGTTGTGCTTGCAAACTGGGCTAAAAGCAATTGTGCAGCATACTCTTCTCTTACTAGAGAACCAAACTGCAATACAGCCAAATTTTGCACACGGGAGTTCACTTGATTGATATGAGCTCTAGAGCTAGGGTCTGCTATACCCATTAGCCTATGGAAAATCTTGGGATTAGATGCTCGAGAGAGCCAGTAGCAGAAAGCTCTGGTAAAATTTTTCAGGTGACCGAACGCATCGTGAACCGCAAAATTTCCTGAAGAACAGATCTGCCTGTGATGTCGAAAAGAACTCCCCACCAATGTACCAACATGTGTAAACAAGCTCAACCCAAGATCATGAGACATTGGAAAATCTGGTGGAAACTTATGTAGGTATCCCAAATCATGATCAAGATTGGATAAAATTAACCGATCAGCCTTCATATTAAAAATGTTATTCCCAATACAGTCTTCTGAGAAACTTATGAATGTATGACGAGGAAAACTTTGTGATCTGAAAATATCAACAAAGATAAGGCAAGTCAGCTATACAGCTTATTTTACACTACGAATTCATACAAACAGCATCTAACAATGAGGTGATACATATGGTGTGAAATAAAAAAAAAGGAAGTTCACATCATCTATTGAAAATGTTTCTCACTAAAAATGAGTTATCCTTCAACTTTACCCTTGATACTTTGTAGTCAGTTAATGATTAGTAGGATTATAACTATCATAAAAAACGAGCTTTTCTTTAGTTCTCACATCAGTAAGAGAACTTTACTTTGGAATACTTAGAACACATTCAACCCAGACCCACGCTTTAGAAAATCAGCTTCAGTTTGTACCGGTAGGCAAATGAATCAAAACAAAACTATCACATCATAACAAACTGAAAAAATTGGCACCATAATATCAAATACATATACCATTTACAATATTGACAAACAGTACCAATCTACCAATTCAATCGAAATTGCAATCAGAGCCTGTAATTAGGCCAGCAAAGGCACAGATTTGCGCCCCCACTTGCTCTGGAGAATACACCTAAACTAACAGCATCAACCACCGCGCTGGCACGGCACCCAAACAGTCGGCAACAGGCAAAATCTCATCCAGTTTTTTTCTCCCACGCAAATCCACGTACGCATTCGTCATCCGCATATCCGCCATAAAACAGAGGAACGAGACAACAGGAAATCTCGGTAAATCGCCGAACCTGGCCGACTCCGGATCGCGCCGCGTCCAGATCAGAACACGCGAGGGAGGGAAATGATCCGTTCCCCCCTCGCTTGATTGCTCGGCGGCAGTATGTATCCTTGCGGATTAACCGGCCGAATCCAAATCCGGAGGAGGAGATGGGGAGGTGAGAGGATCAAAGGCAACCCGCCTCTCGGGTCTCCTGCTCGATTAGCCTCCCCAAATCGCCTCGCCTCGCCTCCCGTGAGGTGAGAGGCGAAGAACGCGTGCTCCTCTCCTGTTTGCTCCTTTCCCCTCTCTTCCTAATTCAAGGCGAACGCAACAGAGCTCGATAAAAAGTTCCCTCCTTTTTTACTTACTTTACATGTAAGTCATAAGCAAAATAGTATTTACATAAATACCCAGCCCGATGAGCATGTATTTAATTTAAATTTTTATCAGATCGAAGTATGCAACCACGAGTTTATATGATTAATAATATTTACTTTATTTTTTCATTAAATTAGGGTCAGTCTACTAACCTCCGACCATCCCTCCTTACAGGGGCGGATCTATCATGGTGCAAGGGGTATATATGTACCCTAAATTTTTTGACAAAAAATATCTATATATATGTATATTTATGTTAACTAGATTAAAATCTAGTTCAACAGTCCATTAATCAGTCCAACAGCCTATTTTCTAACATATTCCCTCTCCATTGGTTATATAATTTTGTTCAAAATATATGATTATACCCTTTAATCACAAAGAAAATAACAAATTTTAATTTGTAACTTCCGCTATATTATCTATGTGATTTGTAGTATGTTTAATTTCGCACCCCCATTATTAAAATCATATGTCCGCCATTGTCTCCTCCTGCTGCTATGGTTGTTTCTTCTA
>KE372673.1:42756-75449 GCA_000418225.1 Zizania latifolia
GGGGGTTATGCGTAAGAATCCCCACCTGTTTCGGAGAAGGCGCCTGGGAGCCGGGGATATTCCCACGAGATGATCGGACGGCTGCGAGTGGGGCAGATGGGCAGCCGACCGACGATCGTGACCGTTGATTGATCCGCGTCGACCGCGGAGACGAACGCGGACGGCGGCCGAAACACGTTTAAAATGGACCGTTATTTTGTGATTTTCCTCGCGGACAGGTGTGTGGACTTTCTACCGCTAATTAGATTTCACGTATTCGTCTGGACTTTTTAAACGCTAATCAATATAACTTTTTCATTATATTGAAGATACACAGCTGTACACACCCATGAGTACAAACTGCATGTGTGTCTAAGCAAATAAGATATCTGGAGACAGAATCATCTCAAACTATTCTTAGAATCCTCTTTATAGAACTTTTAGTAACTACATCTATTTTTAGAATTTAAATTTCTCTAAATGATATAGATTCTGACTTTATATTGTTAAATTTAATAGTTATAGAATGTAAAAATAATATCAGATGCTACTTTTATACAGATCGTGGATGCCAACGAAAATTATAATATCAGATGTTCTTACACAAGTTGATAAACTGTTTAGTTAGCATGTAGGATACTTTACTTATACAGGAGGTACATCGTACATGGGTGCATGGTTGCATGCTAGATGTGCACACAGTGCCAGAAGCTGACATATCTATTACCTTTTGGGCAAATATTGCCTTGTATTTTCCACGCACTCTTCTTTAACCTTCCCCTGTATCCTGACCTGAATATCAAATTTCATTGTTCGGGAATTAATGGGACTCTAAAGATGCAGTGCAGAACTGTTGCTAGCTATGGCATTTAGCATTTTCACAGTGCGACAGCTTAATCGAGTAATGAATTAAGAGGAGAGAAAGGATAGAGGCTATAGATTAATGTGTCACAAACAATCATCTTACACACCCTGGAAATGGCAATCTAATACAGACTGAAGAAATCATCCAACCAGTTCACAAGTGTATGTGCTCTACTCAAGGATTTTATTTTCCCCCATATATGGTCCCTGCTAAGAATATGGTCTGTTGTGTGGCACTGGCTGATTGCACTGCACATTTATTTAGAGTAAACCATGTTGAGTCCATGAGTACTAATTACTATTGCTGCATTTTCAGGTGTTGACCCTGAAGTGTACATCAGTTAACTAGATGGTATTATGTTATGAAAAATACCAACATCCCGTCAGAAAAAATATTTCTAACGATGGTAAAAAGGAATTTCCTTGTCGGCCTAACTTCACAGAGATAGAAATCTAGATCTGATGACGTCGAATCTCCCTATCGGTTACAAACCGTTAGAGAAATTGTTTCTAACGGTTAGCTGTCAGACAAATTAAATTTTTCTGTCGCTTTATCCTTGACAGCTATTTTCTATTAGTACACCGACAGAGAAATTAATTTTCCTATTTCCCTATCGGTTTTTGTTATTTCTCCGACGGTTTTAAGTTCACGTGGAAATTTCGTTCTGCGTCAGTGCTAGCTCTTACACGCTCGAATCTGCGCGCAGGCAGAGGTTAGCCAGACCTCCGGAGACACTGAGCGCCGACTGATTGGTTCGTTTTCCGTGTGAAACGAACTAGAGCGTCTAAATTGGTCAGGTCTATCTATCTATATTGGTCTAGGGCACGACAAGTTAATGACTAGTTAGGTCATGCTTTGGCTGCGTGCTATCGTGGCACGCCCTATTGTTAATGACTAGAGCGTCCATGCATGTAGTGCCATATTTTCCTTGTTTTTATTTTTTCTCTCACTTTAATTTCTTATCTTTTGAAAGACCTAGCTTTCTTTGAGTAGTATATTTAAAAAAAAATTGTAGTCACCGAGTCATCCATACCTTAGGTGTTACTTTATGTCTAGATCAATACGACACAATCCGTTGACCATTTGAGCTATATTTGGGTTGTTGATAGGGGAGACGGCCGTATGACTTTGATCTATTTGCCAAATCATATCTAAAGAGTCATACCATCTCATACCTGGTCTAAGCTAGGTCACGTACAAGGCTTATTTGGACAGCAATGCGAACGTGGAAATGTTCAGTCAGCAACTACCACATAATCTATTAAAAATAACGCTATATTAATATCGATTGTGTCCAAACTAGTACTGAAGATATATCATTGTTAGTTTTAAAATGTGTAGCCATTAACTGTTCCAAAGTTGCCAGGAACTGGCACTGCTATAGCACTATCAGTGCCGGTTCCTAACACAAACCGGCACTGATAGTGCTACTATGAAAATTTATCCCACGGGTTGCACAGTGAGACAATCGTAACAATCTAGCCCGACGATTAGAATAGTTAGACGACCAAAATAGGAGAAATGGTTTCCGATCGATCGTTTTGTGTTGTGTTCCCATTCGTGGGAAAGCACTTTCTACGCGCACACATTTAATTACCAACAAATTCTGAACTTAAAGCATGTGCCAACAACTCATATATGTTTGAATCAAATTAAACCCGGTCAATTTATATAAACCGACTAACCGAAGGTCGCTAACGCGTGGTTGGTTTGGTGAACCCTGGCAATCAGCAAGCTTTTGGCCCCATGTATAGATAGATATCATATATATGCCTTTACGTAGCTTTCGCCCTCTAACAAACTTAGCAAAGTACAGCATCACCAATTATGCAATGATAATAAAACGATCAATTAATTATTGTGATTAATCCCTCTAGCTAATTGCATCACCTGCTGAAATTAACTTTAATTCTTCAAGTCAAAAGGTGGCCGTTCTAGCTCCAACCCACTTCCTTTATATCATGGCGCGCTATCTCGCCTTCTCCTCCCAGTCCCAGCTCGGGAGCAACTCCGGCGAGGATTCTTGGCTCCGATTCCGATCGACCGTGCGGTCCTGCGGTTAAACGAGTAGCTTTGGGCCGGGGAGCATGGTGTTCAACAGGAGCTTCTTTGCATGCTTCGGGCGGGGCGGGGAGGAGGAGCCGGAGGAGGAGCAAGTGGAGAGGCAGAGGCGAGGCGATGGCGGCGGTCCGGCGGTGAACCTCCGGTCGCTGTCGCTGGAGGACCTGTCGCGGACGCTGGCGAAGACGAACCTCCACGCCTTCACCCAGGACGAGCTCAAGGCGTTGACGAAGAACTTCTCCACCACCAACTTCCTCCGCGAGGGCAGGTTGGGCCTCGTCTACAAGGGCTTCGTCGACGGCGAGCTCCGGCCCGGCCTGGAGGCGCAGCACGTCGCCATCAGGTGCCTCTACAGCGACGACGTCCAGGAGCACCGCGAGTGGCTGGTAAGTTTGCTCTGCTTCGCTGTAGCTTATCAATTTTGTTCCGATATCGATTGAAATGATCGGTATATACTATTTCATTACTTAAATCGATACGTATTAAGTGATGTACCTTTTCGATTATAATACTTGTTATATTTTATTAGACCCTAAAACAATACACCAGTATTGGACTCGAAACATTTCATTCCAAAAAACAAACCGGAATAAAATTAATAAGCTTGCTTTGCTCATGTGATGTCCTAATCACGAGTTAATAATGAAATTTTGTTCATCCACCCATAACAACAGCCTAAAAGGACATAATACATATATGAAAAAGTCCAAATTACTCGAAGTATCGCTAAAGTCTGAATAACCCCTAAAAAATATTACCGTCTAAAAAGCACCAGCGGTATTACAAAACAGTTTAATTTTTGTGGTTTTGCTGACGTGGCTTTACACCTTTGAAGGGTGGCTTTGCTAACGTGAGGGCCACATCATGAAAATCACATTTCAAAAATGTAAATTGAACTGTTTTGCAATATTGCTGATATTTTTTAGACAATAATATTTCTTAGAGGGTTATTCAGACTTTAGCGATACTTCGAAGGTGTAATTTAGACTTTTTCTATACATATATGATATATCATCCAATAATTATGTGAGACATAAGAGCAAATAACAACATACTCGTGTGGGCATGAGAACAAATCTTCTATTAATAATTTGTTAATTGCGTTCTAATCAAGAGTGAGTTCGTTGCGCTGTTAATTTTGTGATCGAACGATCAGGCTGAGGTGGTGTATCTCGGGATGCTGAGCCATCCTCATCTGGTGAAGCTGGTCGGATTCTGCAACCAAGATGAGCATAGGATGCTGGTGTACGAGTACATGCCCGGGGGCAGCCTTGACACCCACCTGTTCAAGAGTAAGTGCAAAACCAAGCTCTGCTAACTACTGTCTACTACTCCTACATGATTAATTTGGGATTAATCACCATGTTAATTACTGTTACGGCTATCTAATTAGTTAAGTGCGTGTGAATTCGTGGCAGAAGATACGCTTGCGGTGTCGTTGCCATGGTCGACGCGGCTGAAGATCGCCGTCGGTGCGGCCAAGGGGCTGTGCTTCCTGCACGAGGCCGACACGCCGGTGATCTACGGCGAGTTCAAGACATCCAATATTCTGCTCGATTCGGTAAGCTAGCACCTCCCATAGTCCAATCTATCCCTCTCTCATCCGCCATGATCAATCAACAGCTCGTATCTGACAGCAAGTTACTGTATGTTATAGAAGATAAATTTTACGATACATCAGAAATATTACGGACTATCTATTTATTTTGATCCAATGGCTAGGATTAAAGATAGTGACATATTATCTCCTAGGAGGTAATAGGTCATCCTTGATTTTTCTACTTAGACTTTCTAATTTTCTGCGCCAAATTTTTAATTTTCTACATACACTTTCTAATTTTTTGCGCTGACTATCTAGTTATCTATCGGTCATTAAGTATTTTTAATTTTAGTTTATTTTTAATCATAACTAAAATTAATAGTATAGGTTAATCTTAAGTATTACCTCTTAAGAGGTAATGAATGCACCGTAACAGAGTTCTTATAGAAAAATTATGTTGTCTAACATGGTAGTTCAGGCTGTTGACCTTGAGTTGTCCAAATGGAATTTTTTCAGGATTACACGGCGAAGCTGTCGAACTTTGGGCTGGAGAAGGAGGAGGGGCTGCTGGTTGGCAGGTACAAAGCGCCGGAGACGAGCGAACTGACGGCGGTGACGACAAAGAGCAACGTGTACAGCTTCGGCGTGGTGCTACTTGAGCTGCTGACAGGGCGGCGTTCCATCGACGAGTGGCAGGAAGGGTACGGGCGGAACGTTGTGACATGGGTGTGGCCGTACCTCCACCGCGCTGACAAGCTGCACCATTTCATGGACCGTAGCCTTGAGCGGCAGTACTCGACACGTGCCGCTCACAAGGTGGTTCAGGTGGCACACCGGTGCCTGCAGTACATGCCCAAGTTGCGGCCCTGCATGCGCGACGTCGTGGACGCGCTCGAGCCACTGCTCATGCTCGACGACGACGTGCTGCCCATGGTCGACGCCGAGGGGACCGGTTGCAGCGCCGTCGTGGCAGACAACACCAGTGGTGGAGATGACAACGAGCCCATGCAAGGGAACTAGCTGGGCCAGAGGCCTGTCACGTCGATCAGTCGTACATGCCGAGAGCCCTTTGTGTGATAGCCGGTAAGCGAGCAAGGTGAAATGACCAGAGAGCCCCCAAGTGTGATCTGATATTCTGATCGATTTTTTAAAATAATTATTTTTATTCGGAATTATAATACTGAGCCGACTTTTTATAAATTTATAGATTTAGACCCCTGTAGATGACCATTGGTTGATTGAGGTCCTGTCAATATATAGTTGGCCGGCAGGACCTCTGTTAACCATTGGTTGGTCAACAGAAGCTTTTATGTTGTTAATGGACCCTTACCAACCAGCTTAGTCGACAAGGACCATATCGACCAACTAATGGTCGATATGATCCATGTTGACTAAATGGTTAGTCAGCATATTTTTTATTTTTTGAATTTTTCGTAGAAGAATTGTATTTGACATTTGGAATATGACTAGGTTTTTGTTAACAGTAGAAAGTTCACATTGTAACAAAGTATGGTGTTTGAACATTACAGATGAATAGATGAAAGTAGCAAGTCTAGTAGCATTTATTTAGGTTACAAATAGTTGCGCTAACGACGCCATCTCTATCATCTCGCTTTACTACAAAGCGTTTCTTTCTTTTGTCCCCTTACATTCAGTTCCACTTTTCGCTCTATTACCCTTCCATCTTCATAGGTTGGTGTTACCATGTCTGCTTATTTGGAGAAGGTGTAAGAAGAAGATTGTTTTGCCATCAAGGGGATATGAGGATACTGGTAGAACTCAAAAATGGTAAATTTGTTATGCAATGGTTTATGGGCATATGCACAATACTTTTGGCTTTAATCACGGGCTCCGCACAATCCACAATCTGCATCTGCTGCATTTGCTCCTAGTCACATGATCCCGAGCGGCGGCGCAATGCATACACCAAAGTCAACAAGTCGTGGCTCCCTGCCTCCCTGGTCAGCTGGTCGTTGGCCGTCGAGTGTCAATGTACCGTTTGTCCCATCTACATAATGGTGATCGTGCCTCCACGCCCGCGAGTGTGAGGTCATCCTCCTGATCGACTTCCTGAGGCAGTTGCAGGTGAGGCCCTGATGACAGACGACTTCCTCTTCCTGAATTCCTAAATCTTGATCAATCCTGATTCCTGACTTACTGATTGGCTTTAAGATAATAAGATTGATGAGTTGTTCTAGTTGATTGACTTGAGTACTTGACACCAGTCACCAGGCAGTAGGGCTTCGTGACTCAGTCCAACACCGCAACACGTCGACGCGGGCACAAGGACGTGGCACTAACGCGGTGCGGTAGAGCAGTGCAACACTGTAGCCATGTAGGTGAGACGGATGCAACTCTTGTGCTAATGCTTATTTGAGATTTACAATGTCTCAAGAGAGGTTAAATGGTTTAGTAACTTTATAAATTGAGAAGCAATTGTTGGATTAGATTGATATTGACACCATCATCAATAACTTCGCATCAAGGAATGTTAGAATTTTTTTAAGGTAATTTAATATGTACACGTAATTCTATATGAATATTATTTTTGGATTGCCCGGAGCTCCCAAAATCTCAGGACCGACCCTATATAGAACTATATAGCATACATACAAGCAACGAAGAGCACAACATGCATGTGTGAAGGCCTCCTACCAAGGCCAGCAATGGTGGTGGAGCTCAGTGGCGAGACTTGGAGCTAGCAAAGGCAACAAATTTCTTGCTTGTAGAGGTGGTAGGAGGAAGCCGATGATGCCCTTCTAGAGCCATTCTCATGGTGACTGTGACGAAGGCACCTCATGCGAAAGCTTGCAGTGGCACCTGGAGGGGTAGGTGGAGGCCGAGCTTGGTCGGCAAGGACATGAAGGTCAGTAGCAGAATACGGATAATGGTGGTAGTAGATAGAATTTGATTTCTAGGGTTTAGGCTGAGGAGTTAATGTGGTGGAGGATGGGGTGTGGGATGAGGATTCGTTGCGTGGGAGAACTAGAGGAGGAGAAGGGTGTGGCCGTGCTGTTTCAGAGGTTTTGTTGGATGGCAAAAGGCAGGTAAATAGTAGTGAACTTTATGGGCATATACAGAGGGATTGGATTCTCATGTAAAGCAGAATTTTCGAAGATTCTAGCCTCTACTGTTAAAACTTGAATCGCTCTGACCTGATTCTGCCAAGAATCAACATTCTTTTATACCATTTGGTAGAGCTTCTGCTAATTCTAGCAGGAATCTTGCTTAAGGAGCTCTACCAAACAAGTCCTAATACACATATATAGCCACCACCAATATCAATGCAGCAACGTCCTTCTACTTAAACTTATATCCTTGCAAGTTGCAACAGGCAACGGGCAGCAGTCTGCAGTCCCCTTCTCAATTTTTTTCGAATAATATTATTTTTTTGAAAATTATGGACCTAATTGTATGAAGAATCATAGATATAGTAGTTAGTCGGCATTTTGTTTGCTGATCGTCATAATATCTGCCAACTAGCTTTCAGGCCCCACCTAGTTAGTTATCATATTGTTGATTGGATGGAATTTTTTATGAATTGTTACTATGCATTGGTAGGCTGTGTCGCACGTGGGAAAAGTTGGACAAAGTCGAAACACAGCCGCTGCAGCCCACACTATCATCGCTCTACCTTAGAGCAAGTATAATAAGCTGATGTAAGTAGACTAAAAGAGTTGCCATATTAGATTAGTATTGAGGTGGAGAGGGAAGAGAAACGGGCTACTAGCTTACAGTCTGCTAGTACACAGGTTTTTATAAACTTTATGAGATGATATGATAGATTACATATTAAATATATACTACATATAGATAGTTAACTATTATATGAGTGGACTATTAGATCGGCTATATGTGACACGGCACAAGTATAAAGCCAACCACTAGCTAAATCATTAGCATTGCTCTTATGCACACACGCACGTGAGAGGACGTGGGGAGATTGGGAGAGAGGATGCCTAGCTAGGCCTGATATGCGCCAAAATGCCGATTGGATGCTCCCCACCATGTTGTCAACATGGCTTCATGCTACCACCTAAGATTGTGTTTAGATTGTGGACATAGTGAAATAGGATGATCCGATCTCTTTTTTGGGTTAGGATCATCCGATGTATATATAGACCCCACGAGTTATTCTCTTATACGCAAGTGAGACGACTAGACGATCTTGTTCCCTTATTTTTTAGGGATAAACTCATTCTAAATCTTGAGAGAATATTCTCTTTTAGGAATCATCTTGTTCCACTTATCTTCCATTCAAACGCCTTTAGAAGTAGAATTGCCCCATCCCATCGTGACATATCTCTTCGTACAAACACAGTCTAAAAGCCACATTACCAGGCACTCTGACAGCCGACTGGTGGCTAGTCGTCAAATGGAATGACAAGTAGCTATCAGGTCTACAATTCTTCAGAAACAACAGTTAGATCAGACATTTTCCAAACAATAATATTATTCAAAAAAATAATTCGTCCTTCTCTGATTTCTACTATTGCAACAGACAACAGCCTACTACTGTCCTCCAACTTGTAATCTCCCTTTCCATCTCCCATGGACAAGGCAGTGCCAAAGAACTACGCTTTGTTTTAGGATGAGCTTTGAGTGGGAAAAACTGGTTTTGACATTGTCAATTAACTGTCAGAACTCATGAGCATATAGGTTGTTCAGTGCGTTGCCAGAATTCGAAGGCTGAGAGCAACATAGAAACAATACAACATGTGGAGCGGGGTAGACAAAAAAAAAAACTAATAAACTAAACAACATGATACAAATGATCATAATATCCATCAAGACTGCGGCTATCTAGTAACCTCTTATGTACTCCAGGGGCAATGGAACTTCAATACACTGCTCGTGTTGAAGGCAATCAGCAACTTCAATACATAATACCAAATGGTTAATGCTAAAGATCTGGTTCTACGGTGACGTAACACACCCTTTCCGGAACTGAAGAACCCACAAGATATGAACAGACTTAGTATGCTAGAAAAATTCCTATGTATTACTCGTGTCAACAATAAGAGAGGTAAGTTCATTTTCTTGTTGACTTTTAAATCGTGCCAGAGTAGGAAGGCTACTTTTAAATCTCTCCGGTAGAAACCTGGAAAATTCAGGAAGAGATACTTTATAGCTACCAGCTATAAATCAATATAGTGCATGATAGATAGAAAAACGACAGTACTGGAGGAACAAATGGCTGTAAAAATCAGGCGATATAAAATAACTCACATGTCAATTCTTTCAGCAATTGCTCTGCGCACTGACGAGTTGAGCCCATAAGCAATGGAATTAAAAAGCCCCTAAAGATACCAGGAAGCATCAGAACCCACGAAAAAATGTGTTCACATATGATGAAACGCAGAGACATTTGTTAAGTAAGCTCAAAGCGATTTTTCTGTGTAAAAGCCCCACAGGGAAACAAAAGAACAGTATGATTCCAGAAACATAATTTCAAGAAGACTCCATGATCATGCACGCACTACTTAGAGGCTGGCTTGAAGATGGTTGAATAATCAATTGCATCAATTATTTGGATAATAGCAAATAGAAACTACAAACCAATTGTGTAGGCCTGTTTTAAAAAAGAGTAGGGTTGGAACTCCAGCCCTCCCATTTAGAGCTAATTATCAACAGGGCTAAAGACAAGATATCTGGAGTCCTGTAGCCCTTTAGGATTTGTTCGAACCAAACTATTAAAGTGGATCTAGTGTCTTAAGAAAACTTTCCCCTATTGCAACACATGACTTCTGAACTAGGATCAATGATGAAATACAATACTACAACAACATTAAAAACACTCACCATAAGTCCGGCAAATCCAACATCAAGAATGGAGAGCCAAAATATCTTGTGGCCTGGATTAGCAAAGTCATGCAGACGATTGATTGTTGCAAAAGCCCATGAACCTATTAAAATGAGAGGGTAATAACCCCACCGGTTAAATGCCTGCAAAAGAAAACAGGTCAATAAGCTGTACATGCTCAAATACTTTTCCCCTCTACCACCAGATAGTGAACAGGGTGTGGAGCTGATCTAAACAGCAAGGAAATATAATAATGTAAGTCAAATCTACACAATACTTTTGCTCGAAATAGAAGGCGCTATAATGTTGATCCAGTTCATCATCTCCAAGACAGGAAGTACAGAAAATAATAAGAACAAATGAGTTATCTTCTAAGTTCATAACAATAATAACAACAGTATAGAACATTAGGGGGAACATTTCGGTAGAAAAATGACAAAAGTTTTGTAGGAGACTTATACCTTCTTGTCTGCCCTCATATCAGATTGAATCGACCGATCACTTATGCCAACAGCCATCTACAAATTCCATGGTCTTATCAAAATTCAGAACATACAGGAAAAAAGAGCAGAATTCACAAGGACTTAAAATATAAACCTTGTTCACCATCAATATATAACAGAAAAATGTGGGCATACCCGTGTTGCATTGTTCAGCATGCGGTTTACTTGGAAGTATGTATACCCATTGTAGAGAATGGCACCCCAAAGTGGAAGATAAAATGTTACCAGGTGCAAAACCTTCAGATCAAAGACCTTGTTAGAATACTGACAAAGTGACAACATTTTTGGTTTGAATTAAGTGGTCTAACTGGGATTAAGAGGGTACATTAACACAAGGCATAAAATGCAGTGAAAAGGTGGAAAAGAAAGGAGGCGACACATGATACATAAGTTCTACTCTCAGAGACATACTATAGCGTCTTGACTCAAGATATTATAATGTCTGTCTCGAGCAAGGCATGTACGCAATTCCATATAAATGGTACTTATTCTGTTGGCTTCAGATTGGTTTGGGCCATTTGATAATGGTTCATGTACTAAATGAAAACAGAAACATATAGGTATATACAATTTAGGCCACTCTGACTACCATGGATAAGCTATAAAGGGTTCAAATGTAAGCTGTAGCTGGATTAATGCAATAGCAGTGTTAGAGTAAGTTAACTAATTTATGACAAAGCACAAAATCACATGCCTTTGCCATGCTTCCTTGTTGGATCCAACACAAGGTTCCTGGCCTTCCGTAATCACTTCCTATTGAGCGTAATATGGTGGTAGCTAGTGATGTTCCTGAGAAAACGCAAAAAAATATAGACTTCAAAAATCTGAGCCAACAGAACGAGGAATCCCACACATTACTTCCCTAAAAAAACATTATAGCACATACATAAAATTGGCAGTCAAAGATAAAATGTATGAAAATAAATGGATGGCTTTGGCACAATATGTGCAACAAACGATCAAAGAACTGTAAATCATACAGAACAACAAGATCAATAGGTTGAGTTACGAGACATGCTCACAATGACATCAAATCAATAAATGCATTGAGCCTTACCTGTATACCACACAGTATATAAATTAGCACATATAAATGAACAATCAAAAGAAATGGGAATTTGCATACTTGGCTCTTAGATGACAAAAAAACGACTGGAAATAGTAACATAAAAAGGGCAACAAATGTATGTGTAGAGAGTCTACATAATGTTAAGATATAAACAATCTAAAAATGTTCCCCCTTCTCCCCTCTCATGAAGCACATTAGCTCCACAAAAAAATGGCATTAGCTTCAAATGAAAAAAGTAGCACTATACAAAACCAACAAGTGTTTCTAACTGCTTAGACAAATGCGCCAACTAATTTGGAACGCACAAATTTCAATAAAGCCAGCAAAGTTGTTAACAATTTGCATACCCCACACATACAAGTGGAAAATTGATCCGAAGTCCTCAACATCAGTTTTGTGTTTGACAACTGTCCGATGAAGAGTGAATGCTATAGTGGTTGTCCATAAAAAAGAAGCCACACAGAAGAAGTGTGCACTGTAGTCATGCGCAAAACAGTAGAACGCGTTTGATGGGCCCCTGCAACATGGAAGGCACCATTTTAGAAATTTTCACCAGCATGCAATAGAAACTCGGCAATCAGAATCCGTCCCAAAAAACAGTTCCAGTAAAATAAATGAAAGAATAATGTGTTTTCCTTAATTACTCGCAGTTATTTGAAGTCAGGGAAGTATCTAAAGTGCACATAATAGTCATAAACATACCCCATAATAGTGAATAAGCTGCAAAACATATCCTGCGAATTACACAGAAGTTGTCAGAAAACAATTGAACTGGAAATGTGATATCACTTCTCTAAAATAAATTTCGAACTGTCTAGCAGAAATGAAGACATAACAACTTGCTTTGCAGAAATTAAGATTAATAAATCAAGTTTATAGTTAGATACTCCCCATGCATATCAGTTAATTTTCAACAAACAGTAGCAGGAAATATGATCTCCCAGCCAATTGCCTACATCGATACCTATAGGGACGTCACTTGCCACCATATTCAAGGGTCTATGTGACAAACATCCTCGCACTTAGATTCAATGAATTGGAGCACGTCCATGTGCTACTGCAAGTGCCCATCAGATATCAACATCTGATAAAAAACGTCAACACTTCTGGAGATCTTAATCCTTACTCCCTAGACCAAATTGTCGAGAACTAGTTCAGCTCGCATGCATAAGAAGCAAAAATAAAGCATCCATTTGCTCAACTAACGGCATGGCCAACCAAATTGCTCAATCATAGGCGAAATTAATACCCTACTGCTCGCAGATCGCACCACGAGCGCTACGAATTCCATATCGCACCCAAGTACAGATCACGCAACTAGCATCTCAAGCCCCGAAACTAAACCTTTCCAGATACGAGCCGCTCACCGAGACCGCGAGGAAGTAAACGAGCTTGAAGGAGAACTTGCGGAGCTCGCGGAAGAGGAGGTAGCAGAGCACGATGAAGGAGGAGCCCGCGAGCGAGAGCGCCGCCGCGACGGTGCCCACGGCGTCGAGGATCTCACGGTCCCTCAGCGCCTGGCTCACCGCTGCCGACGCCGCCATCGCCGTAGCCGTCGCCGTCGCCGTCGCCTCCCCGGCGATCTCCGCGGCGAGGAGGGGGCGGGGAAGGGGGGCGAACGAATGGCGCCGTGGAATGGCTCGGTCGGTGCGAGTCGTTGGGTTGGGTTTGGGTTCGAGACCGGATTGCCTTCCTCGCGAAGGCTGTGGTTAATTTGGGCTTGCGACCTTTATCTTATGGGCTGGGCCCTGTCACATCCTGTCCGGCGTCGACACCCTCGCCGGAGTCGGAGGAACAATTTGAATCGATCGCCGGTGTCTAGAATGCAGAACGAGCAAAACAATTCTGTTTCAATTTCTTTCTTGTCCCCCAATTTACTGTTGTCCATTCGGCAAAATACAAGCTACCTCCTCTCGTGTTAACCGCGACTCTTTCCGTCCCATAATATTATAACCTAGAATTATTTTATTGTACAATGAATCTGAACAGTGCCATGATCTAGATTCATTGTACTATAAAATATTACATCTAGTCTTAGATTACAATATTATAGGATGGAGGAAGTAGTTTACGCTTTCACTTACCGCCTTATTTACAGTTTACGTCTTCGGTCTTACAAAACGCAATTCACTAAATACAATTGACTTCTCAGTACACAGAAGAATCACTCTGCTCGTGTTCATGAGCACCACCTCAAGATGACACCCCTTCAGCTGTGACAGGCCCATGTGTGGGCGAGTGCCTCTCGGCTTACAGCTACTCGGCATCTCAACCAAGAAAATTGAAATTTAACCAACTTAGTGTATTAGTTTCAATAAAATATCATCCTATACATTAAAATTGCTAAAATGCTATCTGGTACATTAAAAATTCTATATTTTACCTTTTTAGGATTCTTTGTTTAATTATTTTTTATAGGATACATAAAGGAATTTATTTAGGATCTACCTAGTTTTCTTTCGTTTTGTATTTGAGGTATGAGAAACTAGAGCAACAACAATATTGATCCTGATATTGATATGATTTATCTTATCGTTCAGAATAACAGATATAGGTGGCCAAATGGGCCAGATTTGGTGGGCGATACTAGACCTGCAGGGTTATGGAGAGGCTACGCTAGCGCTTAATTTTAAAAATTTACCCCGTTAACTCAGGAACCATACATGTAATGGGATCATGGATCGTTATCTTGAACCACGAGACGCGCTCGGGCAGCAGAAGTAGAGTCGATGAGGCGCGTCCTCGAGTTGCTCCTCCCGGCTCCGTTCGTTCGTCGGCGATCCGGCGATGAAGACGACGTGATCCTACGATCCGGCGATCTCCACGAAAGGAAGACGAGCACCACTATTGAAGTAGTGCCTCTACGGTATCCACACGTCCGAGGATAGGATCACCTCACGTCGGCGTGCTAGCACCACTCGCGAGATCCGGGGAGAGATTGCTACAACCGTTGTAGCTAGGAGAGAGATGGTGGCTAGGGTTCTCAACCAGGAGCAACAGCAGCAGCCTTTTCGTGCTAGCCCCTCCTCTCTTTATATAGTGCCATATCACGGGCCTTTAATTTGTATTAAAGCCCAACAGATTTAATCTGTTCGCCTGGACCGGAACTTCCGAAAATAACCTTCTGTATCGAATTTATTTCGACCTAGAACTTCCGGTCTAACCAGAACTTCTGGTTCGTCCAGGCAGGCCCGGAACTTCCAGTCCAACCGGGACTTCCGGCTCCTCCAGAAACTGAAACTAGGGCTGGCCCGGAACTTTTGGTCTAACCGAAACTTCCGGATGCTCCAGAACCCGGAACTTCCGGCCCTCAGCCAGAACTTCCGGTTCCCCTATAATTCTCTTGGGCACAATTCTATCAATCTCCCACTTGCACAAGAGCCAATTCTTGCAAGTATTAAAATCCAATCCCCTTAAGCGTGCGACCCGATAGGTTCATATGCAAACGACCACTACCCGAAAACCATTTCCGAATCGCCGATCAATAGCGGTACCTAGCAGCACATATTGACCCCCGAAACATACAAAGTCAAAATCATACTTTCTGAACCTTGATATACTCACGCATCAATCCCTTTACCACACGACATCAGTCAAGCTCAAGGCGAGATTCGTGCCATCCTTGTTGATAGCTCGACACTTTACTCGGTCAAGTAGTGGATTCAATCATGATCAACTCTTTGATCATAGTGGCATGGCCATGCACTTTTCAATCCGACTACCTTGAGAGGCCTAGAGACGTCTCTCCCGTTATATAGGAGGGGTAAATTCCATCTTGATCGCTCACATCCCACGATATATTTTGTGACACATCCAAAAGCAACCTTTATAACTACCCTGTTACGGAATAGCGTTTGGAAGCACCTAAGTGTGCTACTACACATTCTGGAATCAATGACAATCTTAGGTCTAAGGATTCTGCAGGTACACCATTTGAGATGACAACTGATGGCACATATAAATAACAATCCCAGCAGTATCTCAAGGTGGGTCTATCCAACTCAATGTTCACTAACATGAGTCCACATCACTGATTTGATCTCTTCATATCTATGATCTGTGAAACATGATCATCAATCATACAGATGTATTAATCTATAAATCATCACTGTCCCACATGATGATATGAGATTAGGGATCGTTTAGAACAACATCATAACACAAAGAGTCTCACAGACAAGTCATCAACTTACTGATTAATGTAAAAGATATTTATTCAAGGAACAAGATAACCAATTATTCAAATATACATCAGCATGGTAAAAACAACTTCTTCTCACATATACTAGACTCACTCACGTAAGTATCTAATACTCATATAGCTCAAGTGCGCCTCATGCCTGGGCTGTGAGAGAGGCTTCTTCAACGGATCGGCTATATTCAAATCCGTGTGCACCTTGCATATCTTCACATCACATCTATCTATAATCTCACGGATCAGGTGATAGCGCCGCGGTATGTGCTTGGACTTCTGGTATGACCTAGGTTCCTTGGCTTGCGCATTGGCACCACTATTATCACAATAGAGGTCCACTGGACTGGACGCACTAGAGACAACGTCCAGCTCAGAAACAAACTTTCTGATCCAAATTGCCTCCTTCGCAGCTTCTGAAGCTGCAATATACTCGGCTTCTGTCGTTGAATCTGCAACCATTTCTTACTTGAAACTCTTCCAACTCACTGCGCCTCCATTGAGGTAGAACATAAATTCAGACTACGATCGCGAATCGTCCTTATCGGTTTGGAAGCTAGCATCGGTGTAACTATTTACAACGAGCTCCTCCTCACCTCCATAAACCAGGAACATATCCCCAGTTCTTCTCAAGTACTTAAGGATACTTTTTACTACTGCTCAGTGACTTTCACCCGAGTTTGACTGATATCTGCTCGTAACACTTAGAGCATAAGAAATATCTAGACGTGTACAAAGCATGGCATACATGATGGATCCAATTGTGGAGTCATACGGGATCGCACTCATCTTCTCCAACTCATCAGGTGTCGAAGGACATTGACTCTTGCTGAGAGAAATACCATGTGACATTGGCAGAAAACCTTTCTTAAAATTCTGCATATTGAACCATTTCAATACATTGTCAATGTACATACTTTGGCTCTATCCAATTAGCCTTCTTGATCTATCTCTATAGATCTTTATGCCCAAAATGTATGCTACATCTCCAAGATCTTTCATTGAAAAACTTTTTATCAACGAAGTCTTGACAGCATCTAGCATAGGAATATCATTTTTGATTAACAATATGTCATCCACATATAAGACCAGAAACACAAGTGAGCTCTCACTAGCCTTCTTGTAAACACAAGGCTCTTCTTCGTTCTTAATGAAGCCAAACCCTTTGACTACCTCATCCAAACGAAAGTTCCAACTCCGAAAAGCCTGCTTCAGCCCATAAATGGACATTTGTAGCTTGCAAACTTTTCCAGCATTTTTTGGATCATCAAGACCTTCAGGTTGTGTCATGTACACATTCTCACTTAGGTTTCCGTTAAGGAAAGCCGTCTTGACATCCATTTGCCATATCTCATAGTCATAAAATACGACAATTGCTAGAATGATCCGGATAGACTTTAGCATAGCGACGAACGAAAATGTTTTATCATAATCAACACCTTAAATCTGCCTGAAGCCTTTCGCCACCAATCGTGTCTTATAGATGTGAACATTTTTATCAGTGTCTATCTTTTTCTTAAAAATTCATTTACACTAGATAGTTTTTACACCATCAGGTGAATCAACTAAGTTCCAAACTTGATTCTCTCGCATGAATTATAATTTGGATCTTATGGCTCCAAGCCGTTTCTCAGAGTCTGGTCCCATCATTGCTTCCGTGTAGGTCTTAGATTCATCGTTTTCCAACAACAATATGTCACGCTGCCCAGTGGTCAAAAACGCTAACCGCTTGAGCGCACGACTCAACCTCTCCGACCGACGTGGGACTGGTGTCTCAACAACAGGCTCTATAACATCTTGTATGTCGAGTTGCGGTTCAGTAGGAGCTAAAATACTTTCTGGTAGTTCTCGAACCTCTTCGAGTCGCACCGTGCTCCTAGTAACCCCTTTCGAGATAAACTCTTTCTCAAGAAAAACACCATTCCGGGTGACAAACACTTTGTCTTCTTTCCGGTTATAAAAGTAATATCCTTTGGTTTCCCTAGGATACCCCACAAAGAAGTATTTATCAGATTTGGGAGTGAGCTTATCAGACGTCAAACGCTTTACATAGGCCTCATAACCCCAGATCTTTAGAAAAGATAACCCGGGACGCTTCCTAGTCCATATCTCATATGGTGTCCTCTCTACAGATTTAAATGGAACTCTATTTAGTGTGAAAGCAGCAGTTTCTAAAGCGAATCCCTAGAAAAACAATGAAAGATCAGTTTGACTCATCATTAATCGGACCATGTCCAACAAAGTTCGGTTAATCCGCTCGGACACTCTATTCCACTGAGGTGTACCGGGTGGAGTCAGCTGTGGAACAATTCCACACTACTTTAGATGATCATTAAACTCATGGCTCAAATATTCACTTCCACGATCCGATCGCAGAAATTTGATTGTCTTGCCAGTATGATTTTGTACCTCATTCTGAAACTCCTTGAACTTTTCAAAGGATTCCGACTTATGCCTCATTAAGTAGACGTAACCATATCTACTAAAGTCGTCGGTAAAAGTTATGAAGTACTGAAATCCACCTCTAGTTGTAGAACTCATTGATCCACATACATCAGTATGTACAATGGCCAACAGTTCATTTACCCTCTCACTTTGACCAGTGAAAGGCGTCTTAGTCATCTTGCCAAGTAAACAAGACTCACATGTGTCAAACGATTCAAAATCAAATAACTCCAAAAACCCATCTCTATGGAGCTTCTGCATGCGCTTCTCATTTATATGACCCAAACGACAATGCCAGACATAGGTAGGATTCAAATCATTGAGTCGAGGTTTCTTCGTATTAATGTTATAAACATTTGTATCATCAAGATTTAGAACATATAAGCCATTCAACAATGAACAAACACCATAGAGCATACCATTCGAAAATATCGAATAACACTTGTTCTTTATTATGAATTCAAAACCATCTTCCTCTAAACATGACGAATAGATAATATTTCTGCCCAAGGCGGGAATAAAATAACAATTATTTAACTCCAAAACTAATCCTGATGGTAGCGACAAAGAATAGACGTCGACGGCCAACGCAACAACTTTTGCACCATTACCAACGCGAACATCTAATTCGCCTCTGGCACACTTTCTTGTCCTATTCAGTCCCTGCAATGACTTGCAAGTATGAATCATTGATCCGGTATCAAATACCCATGAATCACTTAGATGAGTGGTACGATTAATTTCAATAACATTTATACTTGAAGTAGAAGCGGAAGTCTCACTTCCCTTTTTCTTCTTGAGTTCTTCTAAGTACAACTTGCAGTTCCTTTGCCAATGACCAGTTCTATACACAAATAAGGACTTTGAGATACCGTACCTCTTGGCCCGAGCTTGGTTCTCAAACATGCCTCGAAATCCCACAATCATATTATGGGTATCCCTATTCTCATCTTGCTTCCGAAGCTCAGAGGACATACTGACATGCATGAGATAGCTAACATCGAGCGAATCATTGGTGAGCTTCTTATAAGCCCTCCAATCAGCTGCAGATGCATTATTAGCTGGTTCATCAAGATGGAGCTCCTCTAGAACATATTCCTTTTTCTCTTATTTAAGAACCATTCTCAAACTTCTATACCAATAAATAAAGTTTGTTCCACAAAGAATCGATCGCAAATTAAAACTGGAAGTGTTACTAGCAGTAGGTGCAAAGATCTACAACAACAATGCAAGGTTCAGCACTATGCTATGTTAATATTCTATCAAATAAAAGATATACCACAATATGTAAAATGATCGTTTTTCCTCTAACGATATATTGTGGGACAAGATCCATATTCATCTAACTCCTACTGAGCTTTGGCATCACTGCTAGAAGATTAGTGACATAGGTAAGCAACTCTTTGCAAATCACATCTCTATGTGACTCTTGTTCGTTGGGGTAACATCCAATGCTCGACTCCCAACTCCATACCCCAAAGCCCAAAACCGTTTTGATAGCTTTATTAAACAAACCAATACAATACATGTGGTTGTCCGACATCCACCCTAACTGGTCAAGATAAAAGATGGCACCCTGCTTTGGCAGACCCGCCATTGATGATCGAGAACCTTGGTAGGTGCAGCTATTAGAAAGAGCATCAATACTTAATTTTCTGAGAGAAACTATCCTAACATGGTAATGATGCCTATCGCACATAGAACATGAAAGAATAGTATGACAGAAACATAAGTAAACATCATAGGCAATCATATTAACTGTGACATAGTATGGCCCTCTCGCATGGTGATCTCCATCTCCATGGTTCCTGTCCATCGGGTCATCACGCTTTATGCCTCCATGAACTTATATCAGCCTATTACACCTAATAGCACTATACTAATTACATGAGCAGAAGTATCACATGTCGACACGCAGATCGTATACTATTTAAACAGCCTTGGGCTGTAATCAACCATGACTCGCAGGTCATGTTATTACAAGCTTGTATCTCATACATTTGCAAGGCCATACCAGTCACAACATTCCCTGCAAAAACGAGTTAGGCGGAATCTACTCGTGACTGAACTGGACCCAGAACTTCCGGTCGAAGGGCCCGGAACTTCCGACTCAAGGCCGGAACTTCTGAAATCAACCTTCTGTGTCGAATTTATTTTATGGCCCGAAACTTCCGAGTCACACCTGGAACTTCCAAAAATAACCTTCTGTACGGAATTCATTTCTGCCCGGAACTTCCGGTCCAACCGGAACTTTCGAAAATAACATTCTGTATTAAAGTTTATTTCGGCCCGGAACTTCCGGTTCAACCGGAACTTTCAGAAAATCCGACTCAAAAACAATAGATCTAATCTATTTCCACCACATATCACCATATGTGATCGATCCAGATCGAACACTACGCATGTACACTCTGATACCACTGTAGAGTTATGGAGAGGCTACGTTAGCGCTTAATTTCAAAAAGTTACCCCGTTAGTCTAAGAACCATGCGTGTAATGGGATCATGGATCGTTACCTTGAGCCACGAGACGCGCTCGGGCAGCGAAAGTAGAGTCGATGAAGCGCGTCCTCGAGTTGCTCCACCCGGCTCCGTTCATTCATCGGCGATCCAGCGATGAAGACGACACGATCCTACGTTCCGGCGATCTCCACGGAAGGAAGACGAGCACCACTATTGGAGTAGTGCCTCTACGGTATCCACACGTATGGGGATAGGATCACCTCGCGCCGGCGTGCTAGCACCACTCGCGAGATCCAGTGGGAGATCGCTACAATCGGAGTAGCAAGGAGAGAGGTGGCGGCTAGGGTTCTCAACCAGGAGCAATAGCAGCAGCCTTTTGGTGCTAGCCCCTCCTCTCTTTATATAGTGACCTATCACGGGCCTTTAATTTGTATTAAAGTCCAACAGATCTAATCTGTTCGCCTGGCCGGAACTTTCGGCTCTAACTGGAACTTCTGAAAATAACCTTCTGTATCGAATTTATTTCGACCCGAAACTTTCGGTCTAACCGGAACTTCCGCTTCGTCCAAGCAGGCCCGGAACTTTGGGTCCAACCGGAACTTCCGGCTCCTCCAGAAACCGAAACTAGGGCTGGCCCGGAACTTCCGGATGCTCCAGAACATGAAACTTTCAGCCCTCAGCCAGAACTTCTGGTTCCTCCAGAATTCTCTTGGGCACAATTCCATCAAGACCCAGCCCTAAAAAACATGACACTAGCACGGCACAGCACTATGGGTTTAGTGCTAGTGTCGGTCCGACACTAGGGGTAGTGCAGTGCCTAGGCCAGCACCTCCGCCCGTAGTACCGGCACAGCATGACTTTTTGGGCCAGCACGACGACGACACAACGCCCCCTGGCACCAGCCATCCGACCCCCCACTGCTTCGTATCTGGACCGTTCGATCATGTTCGCTCCGTCGGTATATAACTCCGTGACGCGCACAGTGCCCCCAAAACCCTACATTTTCCCCCTCCCCACTCGCTCTCATTCCCCTCGTCGCCTCAGCACCCCCGCCCAAAACCCTACATTTCGCCTACGGCCGTATAGATCTGGCGATCTACTGGCTCCTCCGTTGCGTCGGTGGCCCGTCATCTTCCTCTCCAGCAGGTCTGCCCGTCCGACTCGCTCCCTTCCTCCCTCCTCTCCATCTTTTGTGCCGTCGGTAGATCTGGTGGCTGCGGGCTGCGGGCCGCCGGTCGTCTTTGAGTTGTCTTCTTCCTCTCCGGCAGCTATTGCACCGCCAAGTACCTACCTGGCTACCCACTCCCTCCCTGTTCCCCTCCCCCTCTCCGTCTCACGCGTCGCGGCGCCATCGATTGATCTGGTGGTGGCCTGTCTAGTGCGGTCGTGCGGGATGCCAGCTAGTCATGCTAGTGTCATGCTGTTGCTCGTCTCCGCAGCGTTTTCTTCGATTCTTCCTCCCCGGCAGCCATTGCAGCAGGTACCTACTCGCTCCCTCCGTGATCCCCTCTGTGCTCTGTGGCTCTGTTGCTGTACACTTGCTGTTGCCTGTTTGTATACTTGAATCCTTGTTGTTTTGTATATAATTGATGTTCCTATTATATACTTGCTGTTCATGTTGCTGTGTAATTGCTAGTTGGTAGTTACTAGTGCTGTTACATACTTGCTGTTTGTATACATGAATCCTAGCTGTTCTATATGACTGTATCTAGGGTTATGGATTTACATACATGATGTTCTAGATTAATTACTTGCTGTTCCTATAGATTTATATACTTGTTGTTTCTGTTATATACTTGCTGTTCATGTTGCTGTGTAATTGCTAGTCGGCAGTTGCTAGTGCTGTTACATACTTGCTGTTTGTGTACATGAATCCTAGCTGTTCTGTATCTAGGGTTATGGATTTACATACATGATGTTCTAGATTAATTACTTATTGTTCATGTGCATTTATATACTTGTTGTTCCTATTATATACTTGTTGTTTCTGTTGCTGTGTATTTGTTGTTCTGTAGTTGCTACTGTTGTTCTATACTTGCTGTTCTTTGGCCCTTCTCTCCAAGTTTGCTCATCATCTTCTAAAGGCTAGATCATTGCTTTGTTGACCTCGCCGGCCGCTCTGGTGCTCCGGATTCGAGATAAACACCTGTTGTTTTGTGTACTTACTTTGATTGTGCAATTATTGATGTGCTAACAGTCATAGCTACAGAAATCCGTTGAGAAATCGGAAGGCCAATAATGGACAACGAAGCGAATGGGTCCTCTATCAACGATGAACTTCGGATGATGGGTCAACCCGAGGATGATGAAGAAGACTTGGGCATGGATCGGGAGGAGCTCTTAGGCGGCCGCAGCAGTGCCGATCCTATCGACATCCAAGGCGATGTCGAGGATGGTGGCGCTGCGGCAGGCCAAAAGGCTGAAATTTGATTTTTGAAATTGTGAGATTGTTACATTACCTGTGAGATTACGGTATTGTGCTATGAATTCTGAATTCTGCTTTGAAATTTCCTGGCTGTTCTGAATTTTGTCGCTGTAATACCCATGCTAGCACTAGCCCGCTGGGCCAATAGTGCCGTAGTGTCGGCATGGCACTACGGAACAGGCTTAGTACCATGCCTAGACCACAAGCACAACACGACACGATTAAGATGTAGTGTCTAATAGAACCGTGCCAATTCAGCTATTCGTGTTAGGGCCGGACCGCACGTTTGGCCACATCTGGTAACAAAGCACAATATTGATGTTTCTTTGATAAAAAGCACAAATTTGTTTTTGACTGATGATTTAGCCCTCACCTGCCCGCCCCCGTCCGCACCAACCTCCCCTCCCCCTCGTCTCCTCTCCTTTCCGCGGCCGAGGCACGTCGCGTCGCCTCTGTCTCCGCCACCGAATCTGTCCCCTGTAGGCTGTATCCACCTCCGATCCCCCCTCCCCCTTCCGGCGCCGCGCGCAGACAGACTCCGTTGCGTGTGCGGTCCTTTTTCTTCCCGTCGGCGGGGCTCTGCGGTCTCTGCGCGGAGGCAGTGGGCGACGAGATCTGTCGCACCAGCGCCGACGTCGGGGAGAGATCACCACAGCGGAGGCACTCGACCGGCTCGTCGCGTTCGTGCGTGCCGCAGGTGAGCCCCTTGCCCCTCCCCCCTGGATGTCCTCAGAAAGTCTTTGTTAGTATCCTCCCTCTCTGCCGTCCTCCTTGCTCCACCGCTTCGCCTCCTCGCACGCGCAGCCGGCGAGCAGGTTTGGAGTCAGGGTCAATGCGGGCAGCCCCCATTTCAGTTGGAATCTAATCGAAGGTGTGGCAGCAGTACTAATAGCAGTTTCCCAAATAAATTGGGGTTCAGCTGAACCTCATGCCCGGTCGGCCCTGTTACAGACATTACGGTATCCTAATTTGTTGGTTAATTCCATCTCCTATCTGAGGTTTAGTTAAACTGTTAGATGAACCTAAGCTTGCATTTTTGGAACACGATCTATTTTCTCTGTTATGGAGTTCTCAATGTTAATGACAGATCTGTTTTTGCATTTAGCATTCTGCAATTATCTTCGTTTCTGAACTTGACCAGTGCATGATTTATGTTGCCAGTTGCCAAAACATGGACTTTGTTAAATGATATCCTCATATCCCCCCTCTCATTGTGGATCATGTTTCCATGTACCAGCATAAATCCTCTGAATTCCTGTAATTCTAACGCAGTAGAGCAGTCCAGGTGAGGTGATGACTACATCACAGCCAGTACAGGAAAATTTGGAGCTGGACTTCCCTCAGCCTAGTAAACCTCGTGTCCTTCTTGCTGCGTCTGGAAGTGTTGCTGCTATAAAATTTGCGAGTCTTTGCCGTAGCTTCTCCGAGTGGGCAGAAGTCAGGGCCGTGGCCACCAAGGCTTCGTTACACTTTGTTGATAGATCCTCTCTACCTAGTGACATTGTTCTTTACACTGATGATGATGAATGGTCTGCCTGGAAGAAGATCGGAGATGAAGTTTTACACATTGAACTACGGAAATGGGCAGATATCATGGTGATTGCACCATTATCAGCTAATACACTGGCCAAGGTATGTTTTTTCTTTCTGATTTTGAACCATATATTTTGATTTTTGAAGTTGAATCCTGAATATGTTTGAGAACAGCAATCTGGTTTTATTGCCTACAAAAAGTGACTGGATTGGTTTTTCAGATTGCTGGTGGGTTATGTGACAACCTCTTGACATGCATAGTGAGAGCATGGGACTACAGTAAACCTCTCTTTGTTGCCCCAGCTATGAACACCTTCATGTGGAACAACCAGTTCACTAGTCATCATCTTGAGACTATCAACCAACTAGGCATATCTTTGGTCCCTCCAATTACCAAAAGGCTGGCTTGTGGTGATTATGGTAATGGTGCAATGGCTGAGCCTTCTGAGATCTACACCACTGTCAGGCTTGCTTGCAAGACACGGCCACCTAATACACACACTTCACTTGTGATTCCTGTCAGCAGCAACCTCCCATCTAGCTGATGCTACGACTATCCTTTTCAAGCTTAAGCTCAGGACCTAGTTTACTCTGCAGCTCACATCTGGACGTAAGGTAGTGTAAAGAACATTAGATGTTAAGCAATGATCGTCACAAAATGAAATGTTGATCAGTGATGTCTATATCGACTATCATGGCACATTTATCAGCCAATCGGCATATTAGTGATATGTTAGGACTTGGAGATTCGAGAAAAGCTGTAATCCCAGCACCTTAATGTTGCTTTCCTAATTTTAGTTTCATAGTGTTTGCGCCATGACATCAAAATGTTAAATGTAGCAAACTGATCCATCATCCTTGGTTTTTCTGCATCTTTCGTACATTGGAATGAATGTTTATTTGGCTAAGCTTGCTGGCCATATTGGATCTGCCACACTCATGCTCTTCTGCTGCAACAATTTTTCCAGTCGTTTTGCATCTATTTGCTGTTTTCTGGTCTTATACCAGAAACTTCACCTTTTAATCCTCGAATAGACTATTTGTTTTAGCTTCTAGCAGCTGTAGCTATTTTTAGAATCTGAAGCTGAATCTAGATCGAGAATCTAGAAATGAACTAAAATTCTTACCAACTTCTCTAGATTCTCGTTAGCTAGCTAATTAAGGCTTGTGAATCTTTTGTGAGCGATGCTCATGCAAAAGAAGCTGAGTCTCCGAGGGAAGCTTGCCTCAGGTGCCAAGTGCTGTGGTGCGGAAATAAAAACATATAATCAAACAATTTATACAACCAAATTATACTTTTAATTGTATGCAGTGTATATAGAGAGAAAAAATAAATACCATCAAACAATTTATATGTAGCATAAGAGCAACAAACAAACTATCCAATTTTGGCTTGGCTGTAATGGAGCGGAGATCATAATTCATAATAGGCCAAATCTTGTGGGCATCAAGGCTTCAAAGGAAGATGCTCTCAAGTTTCATCCAATTTGTATGGGCAGCATTTGTCGCAGATCAAGTGCGAAATCCAAATTTTAATCGGCCGTATGCTAGCGATCAGATTGATTTGCTGTTCGGCCTAATTGAATCGTTATTAGTGATAGCGATTCAAATTCTGGTGGGTTGACCAGACGGCCCGTGCTCCGTTGCCGCAGCCATCCGACGGCCGTCGATGCGCCCGCCGCCACCGGAGCTCCGCCTGCTTCCAACCTGCCTGATGAAAGCCTGATATTCTGCCGGTGATATGATCCGATTCTCCTCGTATTACATCTCCATCATACATCTCTATCACATGGCTTTTAAACAAAATCAATCCTCAATAGACTTCTTTCAAAAAAACAAAAAACATATGAAAGCCGAGCTGTTGCCTTCTTAAAAAAATATCGCCTCCACGGCCAGAATCCAAGTCTGATGCGCTTCTGCAGGGGAGAACAACCGCTGGTGAGGGGCGCCCGCGCCCTCTCCACGGCGCCATCGCCTGCCTCCCGCGACCACACGCTGGCCGCTGCCGCTGCGCGCGTTCTGAGGCTCGAAGCATCCCCGGCTGCCCATCTATGGAACAAGCTGCTCGGTTTTTACTCCCGCCGCGGCGCGCCCCACCTCGCCCACAGGCTGTTCGACGCAATGCCGGAGCGGGACGCCGTCTCGTACAACACTCTCATCGCGCGCCTCTCTCGCTCGGCCGCTGAAGGCGCGCTGGCGTACTCGCGTATGCTCCGCGATGGCAGCGGTGCCGCGAGGCCTAATGAGACCACCCTCTCCGCGCTGCTCGCGCTGCCACAGCCGCTGGGTGGAGACGTGGCGCGACTCGGCTTCGTTCGGCAGGTGCATTCCCACGCGGTGCGGCTCGGGCTCTGCTCCAACGCGTTCGTTGGGAGCGCTCTGCTACGCGCCTACATGCCGTGCAGGAACACGGGCGCCATCGCCGGCGTGTTCGAGGAGATTGCCTATCCAGACGCCGTATGCTGGAACGTCATGATCGACGCCTGCTCGCACACTGGGAGCACGAGACGTGCTGCCGAGATGCTGTCAAGACTGCACATGGCTGGATGCAGCCCCGACGGCTTCACGTTAGCCAGCATTTTGAAGGCTTGCTTGTTCGAGGAAGATCTGGGCCTTGGTATGCAGCTCCATGCCTGTTTGTGGAAGGTTGGTTTTGACTCAGAGACAGCAGCCTGCAATGCTCTTATCACTATGTACCTGAAATGTGGCGGAGGGATAATTTCAGCTGTCCAAGTCTTTGACAGGATCACTGAGCCAAACATAATCACCTGGACAGCAATGATTGCTGGTTTGATTCAGAATAGCCGCGCTGCGGATGCAATGAGCTTCTACAAAGAAATGGTGAGGGTTGGGGAGAAGGAGAACGGACACTCCTTCGCTAGTGTGATAGCAGCATGCTGTGCCCTTGCAAGTCTGGAACATGGGAAGATTGTGCATTGCCGGGTCGTCAAATCTGGGTTTTGCGTGGATACAATTGTCGGAAATGCTCTACTTGACATGTACTTCAAGTGTGGCAGCTCAACGGATGCTCAGCTTGTGTTCAACACAATGTGTGCGTACGATGTGGTGTCATGGACTGCTATGATAGTCGGCTATGGTCGACACAGCGAGGCTACGAGGGCTGTTGAGTGCTTTAGAGCAATGGTTGATGGAGGATTTAGGCCTGATAGCATTACATTTCTAGCTGTCCTTTCTGCCTGCAGCCAAGGAGGTCTTGTGGATGAAGGGCTTAATATTTTCCACTCCATGCTTGAGGATCATCATGTTAAACCACAGAGAGAGCATTGTGCATGCCTGGTTGACCTGCTAGGGCATGCTGGGAGACTAAAAGAAGCAGAGACATTAATTATACAGATGGGATTGGAACTGGATACATTTGCCTGGGAGTCACTTCTCAGTGCTTGCGGTTTACACGGAGAAGTTGACCTGGGGAAGAAGGCAGCAGGGAAGATCATGGAACTGGAGCCACAGAAGCATGGGCCTTATGTTCTGCTGTCAAATATGTATGCCGGACAATGTCGATGGCCTGAAAAGGAGATATTGAGAGAAAGTCTTGATTGCAGCAATATCAGGAAGGATGCTTCTCTAAGTTGGTTTCCAGTTTCACAAGCAAATTAGAGAGACTCTTTGCTGAATGGCGTGGATGAAGATCTGATGATCAATTCCATGGTCTTACTGAATGCATCCACAGCTACAACAGTGGGCGCCATGGGGTTGAAATCATGAATTTGGAAATGCAAGGACAAACGCATTTGGCTTGTAAAGAGCAAAAAAATGTGATGTCCACTACTACAATACGGGTAAACTCGTCATGGAAATGACATCAGTCAAGATCAAACTGGCATTAAGCAAACAGATCAAGAAAATTACACGCAGCCAGTCCTACAAATGGAGTCAGATTGCAATCAGACATACATACACTGGTGATCATTTGTGCTTCTGGTATCATCAAACTAAGATCAGACAAAAAAATAAAGTATTTCTCCTAATGCACACAGTATTTCGCCAATTCCCCTCCTAACTCCTTTGTTGCTTTCCATATTGATGGATATTATTGCATTCCCGTTTTCTCTGCAGAACCTCCATCTCTCAGCAGCCTACAGGAATATGACAAGACATGGGAACTACTGTAGCAATTCTTTTCCTTCCATTTTTTACAGAAAGCATATCAATTATTAGTCATAGGTTCAACTCGGCAGACCTCTAGGTATAATTTGAGTTGTTGATTGAGCTCAACTGTTGTAATAAATTAGATATATTAAAGCCTGGAGTAATTCGCGGTTTCTCAGTGTTTCTGCTGCCTTGGCCGCTCCTCCTAGCGACATGTGGCCTCTGCTTGATTTGTCCCTTGGCGCTAGCCCTTAGGGCCCAGCGACAGCGTACAGTAGTGGAGGAAACAACGGGACAGGTGGGCACTCTCGCTCGGTCTCCACGGTCGGTGTCGGCGTCGGCCACCTCCGCTAGCTCCGCCGTCGCTTGGTCCTCTCCCCCTTCCACCTGACCTCACCCTGTCCTATGCCGTCCCTTTCGCTCGACGCCGCTCCGCTCCACGCTGCTCGGCGCCACCCCGCCTTGCCTCACCCACCGTCCAGCGCAGCCTTACCTCACGCCGTCCGAGGGTTATTCAAATATTTAGGCAAACTTCGACAGTGTGATTTAGACTTTTTCATCGATCGATCACGTCACTAACACTACGTCAGCTACACAGTCAGTCAAAGCAGGGTCACATCAGCATAACCACTAATCAAAAGTAAAAACTGCACCTCTTTACAATATTGTTGAATATTTTTTAAACATTTTTTCTTTGGAGTTATTTAAAAATCAGGCAATGATTTTGATTTTTTTTCAAATGCTTTTGTCCAATATCTCAACGCAGAAACACTTCATTTTCCATGAAGAGTGATGCTGACACAATGATTTGCCACTCAAAAAATGGTTTTGATTACTTGCCATTGTATTCCACAGATTTTGAATTAGTTGCCCTACATATCTCTTACACCTGTGACAAATCATCGTATAGCCAAATTTTTTAAGTGGCAAATCATAGTCCCCGGAATACCCACGCTTGGCGCTGACTGGTAAAATCCGACTCCGGCGATCTCCTTGCTTCCCTGCCCTAACCTGCCGCCGTCTCACGAGATGCCGTACGAGTAGTCGTTGCTGCCTCGCCGCGACGACCGCTCGCCGACGCTTGTAATCCGCTGCACGGACCTGGCTTGCGAGCTTCCCGCCTCCTGGCTCTCCCTCACCGTGGCCATCGCCGCGGCGACCACCTCTTCCACCCTCGCCGCGGCCTCCTTCATGTCCGGCCGCTTGTCAAGGTCCATCTCGACGCAGTCCACGGCAATGCGCATGAGCTGCGTCATGTCCGGCAGGGCGAACTTCCACGCCGTTAAGATGGCCGGGTCGAACAGGTCCTGCTCGAAGCCGTCGGTGATCGCCGACGTCGCCCACATGACGAGGTCGGTGCCGCCCTTGGCGTTGTGGAAGTATTGGGAGGGGAACTTGCCAGTGAGGAGCTCGAGGAGGACGATGCCGAGGCAGTAGACGTCGGCCTTAGCGCTGACGAGGTGGCCGGCAACACACTCCGGCGCCCTGTACGCGAACATGGATTGCGGCGACTGCGTGTAGTTGATGAGGCCGGAGAAGCCGAAGTCCACGAGGAGCGGCTCGAAGTCCGGTGCGAGGAGGACGTTGGCCGACTTGAGGTTGCCGTGGGGCACCTCGTGTCCGGCAAGCTCGGCGTGGAGGAACGCCGTGCCGCGCGCGATGCCAACGGCCACCTTGAGCCGCATCGGCCAATCCAGCGCTGCGTAGTCCATGCCGCGGTCGCCGTGGAGGACGTAGAGAAGGCTGCCCTTAGGGATGTACTCGTAGACCAGCAGCTTCTCGTCCTTGCGGTAGTGGTATGCCAGCGGCGGCAGCAGGTTGGCATGGCGCATCGCACCGAGCCGCTTCATGTCGGCCTCGAACGCGTCCTTGGTGGCACGGTTCATGTCGCGGGCGCGCTTCACCACCACGGCCACTCCGTTGGCCATCACCGCCTTGTACGCCGACCCGAGCCCGCCGCTGCCGATCACCTCCGCCGCCGCCTTCATCAGGTCGGTCATCCTGAACACGCCCTTGCAGTCGTTCACGATGACGAGGTCGCCGCCGGCGGCGGCACCCATCTCGTCCGCCTTCGCGGCCGACGCGGCGCGCCGGTGCCCGAGCGACGACCCAGTCCTCCTCCCCAGCCACGAGCTGCTCCGCTTCTGCGTCGTCGACGCCTTCTTCACCATGTACACGGGCGGCCTCTCGTCGAGTCCCTCCATGTGGCCGCCGCGGTCGTGGTCGAAGTCTCGGACGCGGCTCGTCTTGTTGCTGCACGCGCACAGGGCGAGCGCCACCACGACGACCGAGACGAACAGCGTGGCGAACAGCATGACCACCCTCTTGGACGAGTTGGCCTCGATCTGCGCGCGCTTGCAAGGTCGGTCGGAGGCCGGCACGTAGCAGAGGTACTCGTTGCTGCCGAACCTGCCGGCGTCGAACTTCCGGAACGCCTCCGGGACGACGCCGTCGAGGTCGTTCTCGGAGATGTCGAACGACTTGAGCGCCGGCGGCGGGAGGAGCGGGAGCTCGCCGGAGAAGGCGTTGCGCTCGAGGTGCAGCTCGAGGAGGGACGTGGCCTGTGCAATGGACGCCGGGATGGGGCCGGAGAGTTCGTTGCCGTCGAGCCAGAGCTTCTTGAGGTGGTTGAGCTTGGCGAAGAAGTCCTCCGGGAGGCTGCCGGTGAATCGGTTATTGGAGAGGAACATAGACTTGAGGGCCGTGAGCCGGTCGACGGCAGGGAGAGGACCGGAGAGGTTGTTGCTGGCGAATGACACCGACCGCAGCCGGCGGAAGCCGGCGAGCGCGTCGACGTCGATGGTTCCGCCGAGCTGGAGGCCATTGAGACGGAGCCCCGTCACCGTGCCCCGGCTGCACACCACGCCGTGCCACTCGTGCGACCCGGGCGCGCACGGCGACTTGTCGCCGTCCTTGGTGGTGATGAGCCACGACGACAGCGACGAGGAGTTGGTGAACGACTTCTTGAGCTGCATCAGCGCTTCCGCGTCGGCCATGTTCTGCGCCGCGTTGGCCGGCAGCGCCAGCGCCACCGCCGCCGCAGCGACGGTGGCGGCGAGGAGGAGGAGAGGCTGCTCCATGGCGCGAGGGAGGCCCGGGAAAGGGGGAGGCCGGCGTGAAGGACGCGCGTGCCAAAGTTTTGTCCTGGGGCTCTGTTTCTTCGCCGGGGATGGAGCGGGAGGCTTTCCCGGGATATGCAGCCGAGGATGGCGGGAAGGCAAATGCGCGCGTGCGAGGACGGAGTTTGACCAGGTCAGATGAGATTATTAATCCTAATTAAGAATCAATTTCATAAAACAGGTTTGATCCATGTCAACATGGAAATAAACAGGTTTGGTCGTTTTCTTCATAGTCGGCCAACAAAAGAGTCCGTAGAATCCACCTAGGGATGGTAATATACGCTGGGGACTGTCGAGTACCTGCCCCGTTGAGATCAGGTTTATGTTTGATTTTTGACCCGTGGATCTACTAGATTAGGGCTGTGTATTAAAACGATTCTGAGTATTAAGTTTATTATTTTACTTATAGATCACAGTGCCAAATTTTTAGATCACTTTTGGCGCACACTTAAAACAAGTTGGGAACAAAGTTGTTATTTTCTATAATATATCATCCACAAACTGATGGACAAACCGAGGTGGTGAATAGAACTTTGTCTACCATATTAAAAGTAATTTTGAAGAGAAATTTGAAAATATGGAAAGAG
>KE372673.1:87544-108344 GCA_000418225.1 Zizania latifolia
AAATAGTAGCTAACATACATATAAAGTTGAATTAGCAAAAGTATCTGTACCTGGCATTCCAGGATGCTTAGGAAGTTTTGGCCTGAAAAATGGTGGTGGACAAATATAAAAAGGTGTGGCAACTGGTTCAATCTCCCATATTGAAACACGAGTGCGCCTCTCAGAAGCTGTTGATTCATCCCAACCAACCTAACTTGGAAAGAGCAGGTGAAATCATGAGAAACTGTTGTATAATATGCTAAACAAATTTATATCATTTCTCTACGGTTTTAGCCAACCTTATTTCAAATATTTCTTCAACATCAACTCTGTCCTTTATAATTCAATTTAACTTGTTAATTCAGATGGTTTGTTGTTTTTATTAAACAAGCCTGAGATGTATGAGTATTGAGTATAACAGACTGCAGAATTAAAAAAGCGAGTAGCATACCTGAAGGTTTCTCCAGTGAGAATTCTTCCAGTGTGCTGGGTCCAAGTCACCAATGCCTGTGATCGTTCCCATATATCTTCGGACCCCTGAATCCTCTGTTTCAAACAGCATTCTGAACCGCATTCCAAGAGACACTTGTGTATACAGAGCCTTGTTATATTTCGCTAAAGGAATGACAAATTCTGATGGACTCGCCCTGTCCAAATAAAGGCAATGAGCTCTTGTTTCAAAAGGGGGGTAGGAAGCGCATGTCGGGTAATGGGATATCAAGTAAGAACTACAATACCTTGGATTGTAGAAAATAGTAAATGGGCTACTGTTTGCAGCAGCATGTGCTGCTGCAGCTAGAATCCCAATGTGCATGCTATCACTTGATAAAACTGATGATGATAGAGCTGGTTGAGGCCTGGTAGCACGGCGTATGCCTAAGAGAAGCTGAGATTTCTCATCCCTAAAAACAAAAAAACAAAGACGTAGGCTCCATATTTCTTCTAATTATTAGACAAATGCAGGCCCTTTAATTTCAGAATTTGATGATTATACCTTATAAACAGAACTGAGTCACCAGTTGAAAGCCTTTTTGTGCTGACAAAGACACTCCAACCAGTTGTCAGAAGGTGCCTCTTCGGTTGACCTGCATGAATGTGCATGTGAAGATACAGTATTACAGAAAAGTACAGAATGCTATTGATTGATCAGCCACCATGTCCCAGGACACAGATGTTCTTAAGAGTTCAAAGAAAAAGCAGGAAAAAAATAGTAGTTGCAAAGTGCTAACATGTACATATATTCTCTGAGCAGCTGGTAGTTTGGCATACCTCGATAAATGTGTCGAAATTTCCATGAAATATCATGCAGATCTTTGGCAATGAGCTCTTGAGCTGGTGGTTGCAAGGTAAAGTCCTATCGAACATGTTATCCTGGTAAGGCAGGTATTCATTGCATCTGATAAATGCATAGTTCCATCAAAATTACTGCAAGGTTATGAAGAAACTCAGCATACTAGTGGTGGAAATATCTTCTCAGCAGCACGACGTGGCACTGAAAATCCACCATGGGTACTTGTGTCGCTTGCCGTCAGCGTTTTGCAAAAGAACTCCGCTGGTTGCTTGTTTTGCTTCAGACCCAGTTCAGATGCCAGCATTGCATCTCGATCATACTAAATGCATCAAGAAAGGATATTTCATTTTCAGGGAGATAAATAGCACTTCCCATAAGCAGCAGATCTGCTTACATACCTTATTGACAGGTTGAAGTGTCATCTGAGCATAAACTTCATCAGTTTCAGAATCTGCCTGAACAATAAAAAATATTGCACACCCGATTAGTAAAGGGACAAAAAGAAAATTACAACTACATTATTGAAGGGGGGAGTACTATCCACATACATGTAAGGTGAGACTCAGAAGTTTGCAGATCAGCTTTGACGGAAGAGATGGGTAACCAGGGACGTTGTCCAGCTCCTTATGCATAGAAGCAGCGACCTAACAAAGCCATATGCCCATATCGGAAAAGAGGAAAAAGGTCATAAACTTCTCATGATTTGGCACATTTCCGACAGTAAGCTGATAAATTGAGCACCTGTTCGCTATGACCCTGTGGAAAGTACACAACCAGGCTGCCCACTGGCGGCATAGACACCAGAGGCCCAGCACAAGCATGCCATAGCTCGGAATTGATAGCTTTCTTTTCCCCTGCACATCAAACACGCGCAGTTATTACAGTATATGTTTGAAGATTCATATGAAGAGGCCATGAGCAAGGTTTCACTATAAAATGAGCGGTACTGCAAGCTCAAGTCAGCAGTGATGATGGGCATGAATCTTTTCTCAAGAACATGAATTTGGCATTTTGGCAAATGCTCAATGCTCAAAGACCTGAATTTCCCAAGCAAGCAGCCATGAGCAAGAGGATTCTCACCTTCCGCCGGGCCAGGCGAGACACCGGACGATCCCTGATCCTTCATCCCCGCGAGATCCCGATCCAAATCTCTCCTCCGGATACACGAATATCCACCTCCCCTTCTCCCTCCTCCACCTTTCAGTGCCAACTAAGCCAGAAGCAGCAGCAGCAGCTAGGAAAGCGCCCCTCTTTCCGCCTAAAGTAAGCGGCACGAGGCGGTGGCGAGTATAAAACTCGGGACCAGGCCAGGGAGGAGCGAGGCGAGCGCCACCGTGTGAAGCAAGAAAAGCGTAGCCAAGCCTGACGTGTCCCCGCCGACGCCACAACTTCCCCGCTCAGCCTCAGCTAATCACACGCCGACCCCGGGCATCCACCACCCCCCGGCTAGCGGACAGTACACTCACTCCGGCCGCCGTCGGGCACAGCGCGGGCGGTTTGGTTTGGTTGGGATGGGCGGGACGGTTGGGAGAGCGGAGGAAACAGCAAGTGGAGGGAGATAGTGGACGGGGGCGAAGAGGAGGAGGAGGGATACAGGGTGGGGGTTTTAAACAAATAGGAGGACGAGCGCCGCGCGCAGCGGGGCGGCGCGGGGTGGTGGGCCGCGCGGGCGCTCTGCAGCGCCGGCCGGCGTGGACGGAGCTTGCCCTATTTAGCACCGAGAAAAAACGATAAAGGCATCGATAAATACGAGTTTAACGATTTATTACATATATTCCGAACATAAATTATTCTGATATTTTTTAATGTATGTCTAGATTCAAAAATGTCAGAATAACTTACATTCGAAAACGAAGAAAGTATCGAACAAACCACTTTCTTCCTTCTTTTTTCAGTTTCGTTACTCTTTTGACTGACGTCATTAGCTACTGTAAATCTATACTACTTTAATAGGTGGCAGCGAATCTGTTATTATCATAATTTTTTTTACTGATACGTAGGTTTTCATTATCATTTTACACGTGATAGGGTTAGTGTTGTTTTAATATTGTAAAATTTTCCATTATAATGTTTTATTAAAATGTCAATAATATTAGGGAGCGGACCTACCATGGAGCAAGGGGTACAGTTATACCCCCAAAATTTTTAAGAAAAAAATACCTATATATAGGTATATACATGTTAACTGGGCTAAAATTTAGCCCAACAACCCAACAACCGACCCAACAGCCTACTTCCTTATCCTACTCCCTCTCTTCTCTTCTCTTCTCTCCTCCCCACTCCCAGCGAGCAGCAGCGTCTAGGACTTAGCTGCCACCCCGCTGTCTGCTCATCACCCATCGCCCCGACGCCCGCCGTCCGCCGCCCCGCTATATGCTCATTATCGGTCGCCTCCTTCTGTTTCCACCGCCTATTTTCGCTTTTCCTCTCCAGGCTCCTTTGCCTGCTGCCCGTTGCCGCCCGTGGCCCGCCGGCTGCCTCCCCCTATTTCCGCCACCCATTTTCGGTTTCCCTCTCCAGGCTCCTTTACCGGCTGCCCGTTGTCGCCCACAGCTCGCCACTGCGCCACCGGTGTCCGGCGCCCATGTTGCCCTCGTAGTGTCGTAGGCCGTCGTCGACTGCCCCGCTATGGAATGCCACAATGGTGCGCCACTGTTTCAGTGCTTCTCTCTTTTGATAAAATGTTCTATTTACAATAGAAGGTTTTAAATTTCTGATGATAGACTATAAGCAGTGAAGTACATGTCACTTATTTGCTAGAATTGCTAGCTTATGATATAATATCTTGGACCGAAAAAAATAAATAAATAATTGCCTTTTGATTTGGTTATACAGAGACGTTCTCTGAATTAAGTGTTTGTTCCACTGATGCTTGATATTGATCCAAACGGTTATGGACTTGTGGCCCTAGTTTCATTGCAGGCTTAACTGCAGTATGCTGCCATTGTTTTTCTTTCTCGGGTTAAGAAGTTTTGTTCTTATTTTAGCCTGAAAAGAAAACCAAAGTGTTAAGGATAATGCATGCAAATACAATCCCTCTTTAATTGAGTTGTTTTTGGAGGCATCATAGCTGAGATTGCACATTAACCCTATAAGCATACAAGTAATATTTGCTAATAAAAAATAATAATTGCTCGGGTCTTTATATCTTTTGTTGTTAAGTTAATTTCTGATTTTTCGCTATATTAAATATGTGGTTTGTAGTTTGTTTAATTTTACATTTTTATCATAGAAATCATGAATCCGTCACTAAATAATGTTAGTAGCTACCGTTATTAAAAACTCTCTAAACAGATCTCGACAGACAAATGGATGAACTTTTAATTACACATGCAACGATTCCCACGCTTGATCGTGGCGCACGTCCGAGGATTCTGTCGATCGACCAGCTTGCCACTTTGCCAGCAATCCGCCCGGGACAGGGTCGAGACCATGTCAGGCCGGCAGTCGGCGGCGCGAGCTAGCCGCCCTACGTACGTGCGGTTGCTCGGGGATTGGACGGCGACAGGGTGGGATTTGCGAGGAGGGAGGAGAGGAGGCGGGCGCGGTCTAGCGGCGGTAGAGCAGGGACCCGGCATGGCGCGTGTGCTGCCTCTGCACTGCGCTGCACCGCTCGATCGCCATGAACGCCATGTGCTGTTGCATTGAGGCGCATTGCGTGCGTATGTAGGTGTAGCCCGTGTGTTCGCTTTGGACCACGGCCTCCTGATTAATTAAGCGGTTAGATTAAATTAAAAGGATTCATTTGTGCTTAACTCGAACGCCATTGATATCAGAGTTCACAAGCCGTGATTCACTGATTCGGGTCAGCAGTAGTTTCAATCTTGCAGATCACTTGCATGTTGAGATACGCAGGGCTGCTTAGTGTAACAGATGTGAATAGCTAGTGGCCTTTCAGACTTTCAGTCGGCAGCTAGCAGTCAGTTTGGATGATTCAGCTATATAGTTCGTGGTTGCATTCTGGCAGCAGACTTGACCACTTGAGGGACCCTCGTGTTGCTGTTCAGGTTCAGGCCGTCAGCTCCAGGTTCATGCACGCACACGCATGCATCAATGCGTGCAGTACTGTGCTGTAGATTAGGACTTCAGATCGGTGAACGCGAGCGACATCTGAACCACTTCCCATCGGGGTACTCTGAAATCTGAATCTGGAGTGTCAGTCAGATCATAACACTTCAGTCCACTCGCCGATCGAATTAATTGATTGAGGAGTGATACACAGTAGCATGTGCTGGGTTACTGACACGAGAGGTCGAGGCTGTTTAGTTATGTAGTAACTTCAGGGTCCCAGCTCCAGCTGGTAGCTGGAGTAGTCCTCTTGAGATCTCACATCACATTCAGTAGTGCCGTCGCGTCCAAATCAGCTTCAAGTAGCCTTCACTAGTTGATAAGTGGATTGGGTGAGTCAGAAGGCATGTCGGATTCTTCATCTCCTGCACACAGGATGAAATCACAAGTAGATCAGATCGAAGAAGATGCAGGCGTTGTCTGCTCGTCTGGATCTCGCCCCTTCTTGGACAAATGAATGGATGGGCGTTCCCTTAATTGCACGACTACATTAACCCTGCTAATAAATATAAAATCAAACGGACTATCTTGCGAAAACAGGACTTAATATTTTCTCTTCTAGAGCAAGTATAATAAACTAATATAAACATGTTATAAAGGTTGTCATATTAGATTAACATTGAGATAGAGAAGAGAGGAAAGGAGAGAGAAGAGAAACGAGCTACTAGCTTACAGCCTGTTGATATATAATTTTATAAACTTTTGTGAGACGATGTGCTATGTTACATATTAAATATATAGCTAACTATTATATGAGTAAGCTATTAGATCAGCTATACGTGATATGATATGTATAGCTAATTTATTGGAAAAAAATTTAGTGCAGTCGGGCTGCAGGGTGCCACCCCTGCAGCCCGACCTTCGATTGCCGACACGTGTCATGGCGTGAAATCGGATGATGAAGAGACGCAGTGCAGCCGTGTCCGCCTGGCTCCACGCATGGCTCACCCTGCTTGGCTCCACAGCACGCGTCATCCGGCTCGGCTCCACAGCACGAACTGCCTCGCCCGCCCAACCCCTCCCCAACGTCCTCACCGCCGCCCGCGCCTCTCTCGCTCGCTTTCCAACCCCTACACGGCGTCCCTCACCACCGCCGCTGCGCCGCTCTCGCTCCTTCTTGTGCGAGTTCTCTACCGCAGCAACAACTGGCTTATCCCCTCCTTGATTTGCCACATAACATCTAAACCCTAACAATTCAATCCCCAAGCCACACCACCAAACCATACGAGCTCTCTTCTGTGGCGGAGAAACTGGTGAAGCTCAATCCCAGCAGCAGTGAGTACAACCCCAGGCTGGAGGACACCCTCATCCATGGAGGACATCGCCATCGGCATGCAGAACAACTAATTTGCAAGTTTTATTTCTCTCCTTTTCTGAATAAAAAAAGAAGATTAGTGGAAGCTAGTGTGTTGAGATTGTGAATTTGTATTTGATAATCTGTGTTTGTTGTTTCTTGGGTTAATTGGATCAAGAACAGATCGTGATGTCTGTTATTGTCTCGATTTTCATCTGACATACAGGTATAGCATTGAAAGATTTCTGGCATGGCTTTCTTTGCTGCGGCGTTCTCCATTGAATCCTCCTCGATTCTCCTCTATACTGACGCCGGCGGTGGCGCCGAAGCCTCCGCCTAGTTATAGGCCAAGATTCAGATTGGTTAAACTGAGGTTTTAACCTTGGTGCGCTTCGGGGGAGGTGCGGAGGAGGAAGGAGACAGGGACGAGTGCTTGGCGACGGCCGAGCTCCGGCGAGTCTCCACCATGGCGTGCGGATACTGAGCCGAGCAGTTGCGGGACACTGCGGAGCAGGCGCTGAGCCGTGCGGATGTTGAGCCGAGCACGATGGCAATCTGTCGTCCGATCCATGAGTCGCTCCATCCGATTTCACACTATGACACGTGTCAGCAATCGAAGGTCGGGCCGCAGGGGTGGCGCCCTGCAGCCCGACTGCACTGAATTTTTTTCCAATTTATTAGCTTTCTCTAATGCGCTGATTAAGTTTTAGGGCGAGTAGAAGATGAATTGACTTTTTCAGCGGACACACCCCGAGACGAGGGGGAGGCCGAGAGGTCAGGTCAGGAGTAGGAGGAGGAACTAAGGAAGCCCAGAATAAGGAGGAGGGGAGCCGACCGGCCATGCCGCGGAGGCCCAGTGGCGGCGTCCCAGCGCCCCGCGGCCCCGCGCGCAAGGTCCCGCTGCGCAAGCTGCTGCGGGCGGCGTCTGTGGCGTGCGGCGTGCAGTTCGGTTGGGCGCTGCAGCTCTCCCTCCTCACCCCCTACGTCCAGGAGCTCGGTATCCCGCACGCCTTCGCCAGCCTTGTCTGGCTCTGCGGGCCCCTCTCTGGCCTCCTCGTCCAGCCCCTCGTCGGCCACCTCTCCGACCGCATCGCCCCTGCCGCCTCCCCGCTCGGCCGCCGCCGCCCCTTCATCGCCGCCGGGGCCGTATCCATCGCCGCCGCCGTCCTGACCGTAGGCTTCTCCGCGGATCTCGGCCGACTCTTCGGCGACCCCATCCAGCCGGGCTCCACTCGCCTAGGCGCCCTCATCGTCTACCTCATCGGCTTCTGGCTCCTCGACGTCGGCAACAACGCCACACAGGGGCCTTGCAGGGCCTTCCTCGCAGACCTCACCGGTAAACCTCCTCCTCCTCCTCCTCTATAGCATACCTACTCCATCGATGGCAGCTCAAACAAAATTCGATCGCCCGAAATTAATTCACCACCGGAGACCCCTTGACTTCTTGCTTGCCTCGCATAAACAGGAAATAATCGGTACTCGCTTCCGGCGCAAGCGATAGCTTATCTTTCGATTCCGGCGATTTGCTAAACATTGAGGGGCTAACCGCAAAACAATTCTCTTGCTCCGATGCCATAGTGGTCGGCTTAACTCATTTTGCTTGCTTCCCAAATTTTATTTATTTATTTTACGGCCGTGCTTTTCTTTTCGCCCAGCTAGCTGACCTATTGTTAGTATCAGGGTTTGGCGAGCTGGACAACACGAACCTAATGACGACATGGCAATCCTAATGTGGTTCGCCACTCCATTACACAATGTTATCTTTGAATAATTAGGGCCGGTACAAATGTCACCACCAATTGTTATTTCTCCTTTCCTCGTTTCGTTTTTTCTTCATTTTTGTTTACATGGGGTATAGGATATAGAGAGGGAGATATTTAAGTGTTACAGCACCACGGGAAGTTTGGAACCATAGGAGGGGAGCATCTTTTGTCAACAGCCAGGTATTCCCTGAGAGCCCCTGGTTAATTATTGCAAGGCTGGATACGGTTTGTGGCTGTGGTGCCTTTGTATGATATAGGGTTAGGGTTTAGGCAACATTTCACTCGTTATGCATGATCTTAGTGTGCTTTTGGTCATGGAGATGGTGGAATTTCAGGGTAAATCAGTAATCAAATCGATTTGATTGTACTATTCCTTGCCATGATTAGGCTGAGATCAGCTGGCACAACCTCCATTATCCAGTGCATGTGGATTTGAGCTCACAAGACCTTTTCAGAAATTCTTGATGGGTGATTGCACGTGCCTGTCTCGAAATTTCATCAGCTAGGTGCTATAGTGAATTAGTGACAACCCATCTGTGCAAGGTAGCATGTTCAAAAGGCATCATAAATTCGTAATATGGTTTTGCCAACCATGCTACATTTTAGTTTTTTTCCAACATCTTGTAATTGGCTCTTTCTAACCCTTTCTATTTCAGAGAATGACCCGAGGAGGACTCGGATAGCTAATGCTTACTTCTCACTCTTCATGGCCCTGGGAAACATACTTGGATATGCCACTGGAGCATACAGTGGCTGGGACAAGATATTTCCATTCACTGTTACTCCATCATGTAGCATCAGTTGTGCTAACCTCAAGTCTGCCTTCCTACTCGATATTATCATTTTGGTGATCACGACATGCATTACTGTAGCATCGGTGCAAGAGCCTCAACCTTTTGGAAGTGATGAAGTAGAACATCCTAACAGCGAACAGGAAACTTTCCTCTGGGAACTTTTTGGATCATTCCGGTACTTTACACTACCAGTTTGGATGGTTTTGATTGTTACTGCCCTCACATGGATTGGATGGTTTCCATTTATCCTCTTTGATACCGATTGGATGGGTCGAGAGATCTACCGTGGAAGCCCAGATGACCCAAGGCAGACTCAGAACTACCATGATGGTGTGAGAATGGGTTCTTTTGGTCTGATGCTGAACTCTGTCGTTCTTGGATTCACTTCTATTGTACTAGAAAAGCTATGTCGGAAGTGGGGAGCTGGACTGGTATGGGGTGTCTCCAATATCCTAATGGCTTTGTGCTTTGTTGCAATGCTTGTAATAACATATGTCGCAAAGAATATGGATTATCCACCTACTGGAGTACCTCCAACTGGCATTGTCATTTCTTCCCTGGTAGTTTTTACAATTTTAGGAGCACCCTTGGCGGTGAGTTAATTATTTTTTCCCACCAGATTTTCTGCAAGTTCTATATGATATATGTGTGGTGTCCTGGTGTTTATTCATTCTTGTTATTGCAGATCACATACAGTATACCATATGCAATGGCTGCTAGTCGGGTTGAAAATCTGGGGCTTGGCCAAGGTACTTTCCTTTTGAGTCAACTTTATCATTTTGGAAATCTGTTCTTAGAAAGTATTTGTTTCACATGCAGGTCTAGCAATGGGTATTCTCAATTTAGCTATTGTCATACCACAGGTATCTATTTCTTGCATTTTTGAGTTTGGCTCATTCATAGGTTTGACTGTAACCCATAACAGGATTACTGTCTCCTAAGATAACCTGCTGATGATGGATGAAAAATTATCCAATTTCGTGGCTCAATGACAACAATCAAACAAAATTTAAGAAATGGTTTAAATGGCTAATATACTATAAGCTATAACCTGCTGCCAGAGTAAAACCATGTCAAAACAGCCATATAATGCATAATTTACTAAGTAGAACGCCTAGTCATACATTTACTATAATAAAGACAGAAACCAAAACACAGTCATACCTATGAATGAATATTCATAAGTACTTCAAATTTCAAAATATATGGCATTGTCCAATCACAAAAATGTGTCACTCTAGAATGTGTGCTGCCAAACTATATTAAGTTGAAGTAAAGATGTGCCTAAAATTAATAAGTTTATCGTTTGTATATATTAAAATTGTACAAGTAATTTTGTTATGAACAATACTTTCACAGTATTGCATTCATACTAAAACCTAATCATTTACTTTCATATATGATAAATAAAATTTAGTGGTAATGGTGACATCTTATTGACTTTGAGAAGTCAAAAGCCAATACTTCTGAGTAAAACTCAGCAAGTCATGGCGTCTGAATGTAAGCTAGATCATTTGTGAGCTACGGGGTGAAAAAACAACTCTTACAAATTCGGAATTTTGTATCATCATGGCAGACCTACTTTAAAATAGGTTAAAGCCCTGATTCCATGAGTCAAAACATCGTTGGTGAACCTGAAAGATTAGGAGTTCAGGATTGGCTAATACTACATAAGAGGGAATTCAGTTGGGTGTCAACCATTCTAGCATTGCTGTCCAAAAATTACTTGCATACATTAGGTTTGTGTGTATGTACTGACACTGGTACATTCAGGTTATTGTGTCACTGGGTAGTGGACCGTGGGACCAACTGTTCGGTGGCGGAAATGCACCAGCCTTTGCTGTGGCAGCTGCTGCATCTTTTATCGGCGGGCTGGTGGCTATTCTGGGCCTTCCACGAGCCCGCATTTCATCATCAAGGAGGAGAGGCCACCGATAAGCAGATTGCTACATATAAATTGTCAACCATTCTTTGCAGTTAAACACATGAAGGCACTCGGAGCACCACGACGCATGGGGGAACTGTATATTATCTGCAGTTAAAGAGGGGGGAAATAAATCTTTCAAAATGTTTTTTTGCTTGTTTCCTCCATGAGCTATTTTTGCCTTTTCGTGTCTTATCACCTTATGCGGTTGTACAATGAATGCTGGTCATTTGTCGATATTAGTGAAATAAAGGTTGGAGGAGTTTACTCATGAAAATTCTAGTCAGTATGTCATCTGCCGTATGATATTTTCTATCGCGTTGCATCTACTGTTGTATAATTTGTTTTTGGATACGAGTCAGCTTCGGTGCTCTGTTAATATTTATGGATGAAATAACTTGTATGTTTATGGAGAATTGAGTCACGTGCAATCCTTGTTTCGGTTAAGGTATTTTGATCCTGTCGTCATCGTCCTCTATTTTCGCGTCGTCGTCAACATCCTTCTTTGTTTGCATGTTGTCCTCCTAAAGTTCAACTTTGATTTGGCTTTATGTTCAACTTTGATTTGGCTTTAAACAAGTGACACATCTTTACACACACTTTTCGACGTCACGTCATGTCTCAACTTATGCTGGTTTCCTCCATGAGCTATTTTTGCCTTTTCGTGTCTTATCACCTAATGCGGTTGTACATTGAGTGTTGGTCATTTGTCGATATTAGTGAAATAAAGGTTGGTGGAGTTTACTCAAGAAAATTCTAGTCAGTTTGTCATCTGCCGTATGATATTTTCTATCGTGTTGTATCTACTGTTGTATAATTTGTTTTTGGATACGTTCAGTCAGCTTCGGTGCTCTGTTAATATTTATGGACGAAATAGCTTGTATGCTTATGGAGAATTCAGTCAGTATGTCAGTTTTGATTGATTGGATCATTTTCTTGGCTGTTTGCTCCATTCATTAAATCTTCTTTGTTACCTGACATGACATGATTAGTAATGCAAATTTCATATCTAGAACAATAAAATATTATGCGTTTTTTGAAACTAGGGACCCTACCCTCTTATCAAGAGTTGTTCTTACCCTTCCTTTAAAATGAGGGCTGATCACACTCCGATAGTATTAGACAACTCAAAGGTAACGGTTAAGCGAATTCGATGTTCAGAAGCAATTGCATAAGTAGTAAATATATGGAGCTTAAAGGGTTTAGTGTTTATTCTAGCAATTCTAAATTCAAGATATTATTTTGTTAAGTATTAATCAAAGTTAGAATAATATGCCTAGTTGTTGACCACAAGATATAAGTAAAATAGATAGCAGCTCACACGCAACTATAACGTGACTTATGCAATTAAGGAGTGAGATATCACAATCTGAATTTAAAACCAAAGCTCGTGTTGTAAAAGTATAAGAGAAAACGCTAGTTGATTACTCAAACTTAGAATTGGGCTATAAGACTGGCATAAATATCCAATCTATAACTATTGAAAATAGTATCACTTAGTATGGTGACCGCAACGCTATGATTTCTTTATCTTTCATTTTTGGCACTATATTTTTTGTCCAGCTGTTCTTTGCCTTTTTTCTCTAATGTGATCAACACAACAGAATTCCACAATGATAATACAGAGTGATCATTGGGGTGCCGACAACGCGTAGGACGGGCGCCACAGCAGCGAGCTGCGTTAGCGTACGCGCATGGCAGTGGTCATCTAGGCTCTGCGTGATGAGCAGCAGGTTGATGTCCTGAAAAAGTTTTGTTTTTCTATTGTAGCCTATGCGTACTCCTTCCCAGAACAACACTCTCAACCTTGTCTGAATTGTCTCGCTGCCTGCGTGTACCTTTAATTTTATAGCACCTCAAAGCAGGTAGTGTTATATTTTGATTAATAAATCAATACTTTTAATTAATTATATGTTGGGTATCAAATTATTTGTATTGGGCACGCTGCCTCTCTCCCCTCTAGGCCATCGGATATGCTACCTCTTTTTTCTCTACAACTAATTATAATAATAGTATAAATTAGTTTTAATCCTTCAATCTGATGAGATGATAGATTATATGCGTTCTCTAACTTTAGTCCGAAAAAAAAGCGCTAGAGTAGTTTGATCCGTAAGGCTTTATTTGAAAATAAAAATCTCGACCTATTTTACGTAGATTAAAAATTCTAGCTTATTCTATATAATGGCTTCGTCATGTAGAATAAGTCGAGATTTTTATTTCTCAAACAAGGCTAAAAGGTTTAATTAGGTTGGCGTATGTAGGTGCTAGAACAGAACATCACTGCCTACAAACCGGCGTACGTACGCAGCAGCGTCAGCGAAAACAAAATGAACGTATAATAAGTATTTGGAAATCCAGGGGGTTCGTGTATTTGTCCTGTCATGCCTTCAGCATCAGCATGCATCCCCATGTGCACATAGATGCCGATCTGATTCTTCTAGCGGCTCAAATAATCCTCCTGTCTTTGTCTCGATTCGTTCGTCAGAGCAGAGATCCAGCTACACCACTCTCAGGCCTACGATGTCAACGGGTCCCGATGGGATTAGAGTTAACTTTTCTCCGGAAGTTTAATAGGGAAGGCTGTGATTAGGATGGAAATGATTTAATATCTCATTGTCTACATAGTCACGAATATGTTATTTTACTCCACCAGCTTATTTTATTTTAGAGTCTAATCCTTCGTACGGGACACCATCAGGTACAAATTCTCTGCGCACGGAGAAGGATGGGAGAAATTTGTCCGATAGATTGATTTTTGTTCCAGTTTACGCACTACTGAATCTCAATGATACTATTATTTACAAAATGTTCTTTTACACATAAGTACCATGTATCTTACAGACTACTCTATTCAAAATCATTTGTGGTGTAAGGTATTGTTTGGTTCGGTATATGAGAAGGAATAGAATGTGATGATTTTATTTTTAGGGGATGTGATAGAACGGAATGGTTCCGTAAACGTATTTGGTTAAATGAATGGAATACTTCAGTCATGTGTTTGGTTTGGGGAACAACGAGACGAAACAATTCAGTTTTATGTTTGGTTTAGAGAATGAGAAGAGATAAGAACTGCTCATTGCTTGGCCGTCGGTGTCACTACTCTACCCATACCCAGCTGCACTCGTCGCTGGCAGTTGCCCCCATCACCTGGCCGTTGGCCACCGGCCCCTCGCATCCGACTGTGCTCGCTCACACCCGGTCGTGCCCGGTCACCGCCATCGCCCTCGTCGTCGGGCCGCTGTGCCGACGGCCCTGTAGTGCTTGGCCACCCCAGCCTTGCCCGTATCCGGTAGCGCTCGCCTGTCCCTGACCACGCCCGCACTCGACCACCTAGCCATGCCACCCCCACTGCCATCGACCGCCCCGCCCTACCGTCTTCGGCCACCCGGCCACCCGGCCTTGTCGTCGTCGACCGCTCGACCCTGTCGTCCCAGCCACTCAGCCCCGCCGCCCTCGGCCGCCTGGTGCACCGCCCCTGGCCACCCAGCACCCAGCTCTGCTGCCACTGTTCTGTCCAAAACCATGTCGTTCGGTAAAAAAAACTAGTACCATGCGGTTCAACATCTACATGGAATATTCTCTTTCTGATAATCGTTCGGTTCCACTCGGTACCACTTCATCCCTCGAACTAAATAACTATATCACTCCATATTCAGAAACCGAACTATTCTGTTCCTAGTTTAGTGAACCAAACACTAGCAAACACAACTTTAAAGTGGAAATATGGGTGTAGTTGCATGGAGGATCGTGGCCGCCCAACACTACTAAGAAGTCAAAACAACTCACAAAGCTAATCATATATTTCTTAATTTTGTCATATTATAAAAAGATTGTTTTTACTTCTAAAATATCAGTCGTTTTTTAACTTTATTATTTATTACATCACTTAATCACTCTCGAATACATACTCACCCACCTAAGGAGGTTATTATAATATTTTTTGTGTATCTTTTTAATATATATGCTGAAACATAAATATTATTACAATTTAATAACAGTTGAAATAAATAAATGTACCTACCTAAATACCTAATCGATGAGAACTGAAAAGATTTAACAATGGAAATTTTATTTTAAAGACCGCGTAACAGAACGGAACACTACAGCTACTGTACTTTATACTAGTTAATAGTACAATAAACAAGAGCTAGTGCCTAGTGGCACCGCCCCTTTCACTTGGCTGATTTATCTCTCCCCTCCTCTACTGAGTCGTCCTCTCCTTCCTTCCTTCCTCAGTCCTGCCTGCTGCTGTGCGGCCTCCATGTCAATGGACACTCCCAAGCCTGATGACGCCGTGCTCTTCGTCGGCGTGTCCCTCGTGCTGGGCATCGCCTCCCGCCACCTCCTCCGCGGCACCCGCGTCCCCTACACCGTCGCCCTCCTTGTCCTCGGCGTCGCCCTGGGATCGCTCGGTTAGCCTCCCGGCTCCCCCTCTTCGTCTTCCCCCCTCTCGCAATCTCCCTCCTCCCACCTCCCTTGATTTATATCCTTTTCAAGTTAAACTCTTTTCGCTTTGTTGTTCATCTGCTTCCCCTGTTCCTTTAGATGTGCTTGCTCGGTCCCTAAACGCCGTACGGGAGTTAACAAAACAAAACGCCCCCTTCTTTTGTTAACACGCTTTTCATGTTTCAAACTGTGGTGTCAGAAAACTCTCGTATACAATTACAAGGTGATCACAGTATCCAGGAGCGCTAAAAATCAAACCTTTGCGTTCCAACTATCTGCAGCTCGATTCCTTTATTGGCCGCATAAGTAAATGCTTCAAATGAGATGTACGAGGTCATATTCTTTTAATACTATCTTGAACGTATTCACTACAAAAATATTCTTTAACAGTTTAGTGTGTTCACGAAAAAAATACTATGTTGAATAGTGTGTGATGGATGCACACTCTGATTCTGAACTACTTTTCTCAACATTCAGAATTTGGAACCAAACATAGACTAGGCAAACTCGGAGCTGGCATTCGAATCTGTAAGTTTATCCTGGACTCATGTAAGAAATTGTTAGGATGCTATTTTTCTGCATTTGATGTGCTTCTAATTTATATTCCTAAATCGCAGGGGCTAACATAAATCCTGATCTTCTTTTGGCTGTTTTTCTACCCGCTCTTTTGTTTGAAAGTTCCTTTTCGATGGAGATACATCAAATAAAGGTATATTATTTATCACTTTCTCTTTATGCCAATTGATTTGATTGGCCTCATTAAAGATGAATGATACTCGCCCTTACCCTCAATAAAAGAGCCCTATCTGGCTCTCTGCAGTTTTTTAATGTAAAATCCTTGTTCATGCATAATTTAGAAGCTTGATAATCTGGGGCTCCGCCCAAATCTTTCATTTATAATTCCCGGAAAGATCAGCTCCTCATCAGCAGAACCCTATTCAAATTCAAATGTCTTTGAAGTCCGTTGTGCCTCACTCGATTGGTTGGAGTCACGTGACTTTACAGATGATCTTATGTTGTTTCGTTTTACTATTATAAATTCATACAATAATACCATCTAAAGTGGTTACATGCACATCAAATTTGTCTTTTTCCCTATTGTTGCCGCATATATGTCTGTTGAGTGTATTATACTAAAATGTTATTTTCCAGAAATGTATGGCACAAATGGTGTTACTTGCTGGGCCTGGTGTGATACTATCAACTTTTTTCCTTGGCTGTGCTCTAAAGGTATCTATCTACATAAATAGTTTACAAATTTATTTATGTTCTGATTCTACCTAGTTGATGTGTCGCAGCTCACTTTTCCATACAATTGGAACTGGAAAACATCATTGTTGCTTGGTGGATTGCTTAGTGCAACTGATCCTGTTGCTGTTGTTGCACTGCTAAAAGAACTTGGAGCAAGTAAAAAGCTCAGTACGATAATTGAGGGAGAATCCTTAATGAATGATGGGTATGCTACTATGCCTCTCTACCTGTTTATTCTTTTATCCCTTAGAAGATATCTTCCCTTCTTTCTCTTCTACCCTATGTGTCAGATCTTCTCTCTGGAAGAAAGAACAAAGATGGACCACGTAAAAGTTGGACTTATATAGTCACTGATCAGAAAATTTCTATGTTAAAACTATCATTTTCTATGAGATTCATCCCATATGTTTTTGAACTCATTTCTGTGTTGAATCATTTTTTATGTTTCTGAATATTCAGTTCACGACATCTTCACTCATCCTGCAATAACAGAGATTCTATCATATAAAGATGAGATCGATGTTCCCCCCGAATAAGAAATTGTAGCCTGACTTCTTTATGGAGACCTATAAGCATAAGTTGTTATAGTTTTTATGGTCATTTTGGAGTTGCATTTAATTTTATTTTCTTGATGGAATTAAAAAAACAGGATTTCAATATGTACTTAACTACAATGATATGACCTTACTTCCTTTGTCCGCACATGTAACGCATTCTTGACTAATGTATTTCTTGTTGTATTCATCAGCTACGTAGTGGGACAATGTGGTGCTTGAAAAGATAACTAAAATGCTAGGATTCTGTAATATTGCCTGCTGTTCATCCTAAATTATGGCATATTCTACAGGACTGCTATTGTTGTCTATCAGCTGTTCTATCGAATGGTACTCGGAAGAACCTTTGATGCTGGATCAATAATAAAGTTTCTGTCAGAAGTTTCACTTGGAGCGTATGTGGAATATTCTTTAAATTTTCAAACTGAATAATAATGTTAAAGTGATTCTAAGTTCTAATGCTAGTTTGATCTTCCTTCACCAGTGTTGCTCTGGGCCTTGCTTTTGGAATTTCATCAGTACTTTGGCTGGGCTTTATTTTTAATGATGCAATTATAGAGATTGCACTTACTCTTGCTGTCAGCTACATTGCTTTCTTCACTGTAAGATAATCCAAGCTTTAATGTTCATTCTTTTCTTCAGAGGAGCATTGCTGATTGAATTACTTGAATTAGATCACAGCAAATGGAATAAATTGTAGTTCCCATCCTATAATTATATGTCATGATATCCTTTACTGCAACTTTGCTAGAGATCTCATTTTATTGCTGAGCTGTGGTAGCTGCTAGATGCACATATAGATCTAGTATCTACGATATCTTTGAGCATAATTGGTCATGGTTTCATGGTATCCTGATATGTGCATATGTAGTGACAAGTGGTTTAATCAAATATTGCTCTTGATGGTTTATGAGAGAGGGCATTGTGTTGCAACCACCATTTTATCACCTATGGCATCTCTGATTTATACTTATAATAACTTTGGGGATGTTGGGTGAAGATTTAGATAGGGGAATGAATGTATGCAGAAATTGATTGAACATAGATTGTAAAATAAACATATGTTAAGAAACGATGAACATGGCCCTAGATTTTGATATGCCGAGAGATGGATCAATCATAATTTTTACTAGTCCAATTTGTTCATCTTCTGTCCAGATTTTGTAGTTATTAACTGCGTAACCTTGAATACCATCTTTCAATTCCACTCCAGTTGTCAATCATATACTCCCCATGCTCAAATATACATGATGCTGGGAGTACTTAACTACCAACATCATGTATGTTTGACTGCAGGTAGTATATTTGTCTGAGAGCACTTGCACATGTGACATTGACATATCAGTACCCCTGATTATTGTTAGCTTGTTTAATCAACTGTGCATCATGAACTGGTTTTCACATACCTTCTCCAAAGTGAAATTCATCTACATTCTGGATAAAACTATGCCACTTAAGAAGTGCTTACTTTCCTCTAGTTTCTTGGAGGTTTCATTTGCTAATGTGGTTATATCAGGCACAAGATGCACTGGAGGTCTCTGGTGTTTTGACCGTCATGACATTGGGAATGTTAGTAAAACTTGTGCTGATAACCTATTTTATGCATCCTATAATACCATTTGATATTGACATGTTGCATGACCAGGTTCTATGCAGCTTTTGCAAAAACTGCTTTTAAGGGTGACAGTCAGCAAAGCTTGCATCATTTCTGGTATGTCAAGCAATAGGTGTCACTTTAGTATTTATATTGATATTCTCAGCCAACAATCAATCTTAATATTTCATCAATTAGTTCTGTAAAGCTGGTCAATATTCATGCCTCCTTTCCTCGAGCATTACTCTAGTAGATATAACATTTACTATTGTAGCAGTGAAAATAGTTAAACAACAACAGAGTTCGAGTGTGCTTAAGAAAGCAATTAACATGAAGGGTTATATAGGTTTGGGTCTCCGAATGGATAATAGCCCTACGTCCTGTGTTCTAATTTTAGCTATTGTTGAATATAAATATTCGATGCCTATACCCCTCGAAAGAGGCCAGTATTTATAGGCAAAACTTAATTGAGAAATACGAATATGACCTCTACATACAACCGACTATGTCAGTACTGTTTACAAAGTTATGTAGAGAAACAGAGGAAGAATAGAGAAGCCTCGTACCCAACGTGGGGGGCTGACTTTGATATATATAGCCAATATACACCAGATCCTATAAACTAGGAAATATACAAACGTGTACATCGATACAATCTCTAATACAGTCAACCAAATAATACAACATCCGCCTTTTTGTCCCAAATAAGTTGGGGTAGGCTAGAGATGGAACCAAGTTAAACCACATGAACCAAAAAGGAAAGAAAAGGAAAAGTAAGTACTAAAATAGTAGATGTAGTACTAGTTAAAGAAAAGAATTTTCTACATCATGATATTACGTTTTTACTATTTTTCTCAGACATTCTGATGTAAGCATCATGTCATCATATTTAATACTAATTTTCTTTTATTCAGGGAAATGGTTGCTTACATAGCAAACACACTTATATTTATACTGAGGTATTGTCAAGTTCTTTCTACACTCGCTTTGAAACATTTTCTGATCTTTCTTTCTTCCTTCCTGGCATAACTGAACTACTTGCTTTTATTTGTTACGATCATATGCTTTATATACACACACACACACACACACAGTTATAACGTTTCTTACACGTGAATTCCCCACAGTGGGGTTGTTATTGCAGATGGAGTACTAGAAAATAATGCCCATTTCGAGCGGCACGGTATTCATTTTCATGTACCTCTGGAAATTTACTTTTTATGTTTTCATGCAAAATATTACAGAAGCATACGCACTTTGGCTTTCACAAGCTCCTATGTTCCCTGCCCACTGTTACTTGTGAACTCATTTCACGTTTGACCATTAGGCTCTGTATTGACTTAATGGTAAATACGAGATAATGGTCACCAGCTTAGGCTGGTTTTCTATATGATCAAATCGAAAATCTTAATGGTTGAAAATTCTCTCACAGCCTCCTTGACACACGCCTAGTTCAAATCCCATAGAGGTGTCAATCAAATGAACAGAGCCTTTCAGGAATGTTGATAAAACGAGGATAACTAACATTGGGAGGATGGCTAGAAGGCATTGCTTCCTTTTAGAGGGAGAGATTAGAGACTTGGATGAGCTCATATATTCTTTCAGTATCCATGGGCATGTGAAAAATGTAAATTTGTTTCTAGCACAATCAAATAGGTAAGATGTGCTTGTCAAAAAGCCCATCCAGATAGGCATTTATGTTGCCAAATAAATAACGAATTTGTTAATTTTTCCCCAGCTTCTGATTTGTTGCCCAAATGCAGCCCTAAATGGCACCGGGCCGATCCAGGCTGGTTTTGCTCATGTCTAATTTAGTTATTGAAACTTAAAGAGATCTGTTAC
>KE372673.1:118649-130412 GCA_000418225.1 Zizania latifolia
AGAGAGAGGGCGGAGACAAACACCATCGGATCTCAGCTGCATGGCTATGATCACGACTTCCCTTTAACGTCGGGACTCGATGTTAGAGAATCTCAATCCTGTTTTCTCCGTCGCTCGCTCAATACAAAGATCAATATATAATGCAAATTCAGTTACTCAAAACAAACAAATTCAGTTACTCAAAACAAACAGCTACACTATATATCATCCTCATACCATATCTCGTGTTATTCTCAACAGAGGGAACTCAACTTAATTTTACGGCCAGCATAAAAAGACTTCTTCAGACTTCAGTAGATTACAAAGCAACGACACATGACCAAACCTATACAGCATCGGGTAACGATGATGATTGCGAAAAAAATCAAACACCTCCAAATATCATAAAGACAAGGAAAAAAGATCGACTGGCAGCACAGCACAGCTACGCACACCCTTCCAGAAGCTTTGAGCTTTGTCAGGTTAGACAGTCGTCGGTTCCCACGAGATGAAGGATCACCGCTCCGCCCTCCCGCAATGTCATCATCTTCTCCAGACATCAACCAGCAGCTCGTCACCACTACTAATCCAATGTTCAACTAGTTGAGAAGGATGTCGAAGCTAGAATCTAATTAAGGCCGATCTTTGAATGCTTCATAGGGGCTGCCATAGTGCCATGTTCCTTGCTTGCATCACATATTGCGTGCTGAACCACTCCGGGGCAACGTCCTGATGAGTAACATAATAATTGAGTTCCACTTTCATAATATAATTTAATGATCTCAACAAAGAAACGTAATTTTATTTCCAGTAAGTACCTGCCAGGTGGCAGCTGCGAACTGTTGGCTGAACCAGCAAACCTTTTTGCTCTGTTATCCTGCTCTTTCTCCAAGCGCATAACTGCCATCTCCTTTTCCATGGCAGCTACCTCCAGCCTCCTTTTCTTAGCCTCTGATTCCATTGCCTTTGTCAATGTATCTACTTTCTTGGCTAAAATCTAAATATCAAACCACTCGTTGGTAGGACACACAGGTAAAACAGATGTAAAATAAGAAAAAGCAACTCAACTGTATATATACTCCTACTCGATCTCCAACTAAACTTACCTCAACTGCATCGTCCTTGTCTTTCAGGATTTGATCCTTTTCATGGCAAGCCTTCCTAAGACCAACGACCTCCTTTTGTAGCATATCATACAGCAAACCTGATACTGTATCTTCCGACTCGACAGGCGTAAATTCATTAGCCTTCTCATCTGAGTTGTTTGATTCCTTATCTTCACTGGAGTCCGTAGATACATTCATACCAATCCTGTTTATATGTCCCTTATAACGGTCAAGTGATCTACAGCCTCCATCAAAAGACTTTGATGCTCCTTTTGCATGGTTGACTAGAGTAGTTGTGGTGGTAGATACTGAGGATCTCATCTGGAATGATGGGCGTTTTGATAGAAACCCATTGGTCTTAGATAAACTATCAGCACCACCGATAGACTGTCGACGTGCTGCACTAACATTGGTTCGGGTTGTAGACATTCTCAAACCTTCCTCGAGTACTTTAAGCCGTAGCTGGAACTTATCCTGAGAAATTTTATGCAGATCGCAATGAAGAGACAGTGGAAAGAGATAACTAACAGGAAGATGGAAGAACTTTTATGAGACGCATCAAATCATACTTTCAATTGAGCTTCTGATCGTGCAGCCCTTTCTGCTATAGAAAGTTTATCCCGGAGTTGCTGCATTTCTCCCTGAAAAAAGAAATTTCACAACAAATTAGAAAAAGTGTGTGCCATAGTATACTCCATAAAAAGGGGGAAGTGAAAAGATACTATTCCATTAAAAGTCTGAGGTATCCATCCAGAACAAGTAAGCAGCGGTGTATAACTAAAAGATAGAAGAACCACATTGCTTACTTGTAACATCCTCCGTTCTTCTAACCATTGTTTAACAGGCATTACTTTATCATTGCCATCTTTCCATTCATTTGCCACCACTACTGCAACCCTATTTGCAGAAACCTTTGCACGAGCTAGCTCGCGATCAAGAGTTTTCCTTTCTTCCTGGTACCAGCATAAGCGTAAATTGACAATAATTACCATGCTATTAGTATTAGGTACAATAAAACATCATGAAATATACAAACATGGGCCCAGGACATCAAGCATTACATTCATCTCCTGAACTTTACGCTGATAGTCTCTCACAGCATTCGCAGCTGCACCGCCAGCAAGAACAGCTTCTTCGAGCTCTCTGACAGTCTGAGTGAGCTTTTCAACCTCGGCTACTTTTTGGCGGTGCATTCTGTCCAAGATTTTGTTCTCTTCCTAAAGAGTGCCAAATACAAAGCCTTATGTACTGTAGCTAATAGTGTGGTACAAGCTACTAAACTGTTGCAAATGAAAACTTATACCTGACAAATCTCAATCTGTTTCATCAATTCTTGGTTTTTGTTTTGCAAATCATCCACCAACGAAGCTTTTGCTAATGCTATCTGAACTGTCCTTTCTGCTTCCAGCAGAGCAGCTTCCTTGGACTTTGTAAGACGGTCCAATGCCCTGTTGTCATCTTGTAGTTTTGCAATCTATGCAAGGAAATTAATGCTTAAGACCTATGTGTTTTAATAGTAGTTGACATTCAATCAATATGGACTAAAGAAGAAAAAATTAATGGTGCAACACTGAAATTAACAATAGTGCATAAATATCAATGAGAACATACAACATGTAGACATCTACGCAAGGTCCAGAACAAGATGCATTTTGCAAAATTGAGAAGCAACACATCGGAAAATGAGAAGGCCACACTGTTAACATCTCTAAGTAAAGATCTGTAGGTTGCGTCACATAAAAGGTAATATTCTTCGAGAAGGATTGCAGCATTCACCATTTTTAAAGCAAACATTTACAGATGTATGAAAAACATTGGCACAGACTGAAAGAAAAGAAGAAACACAATCCAAGTACCTCCTGACGAGCTAGTTTCAGCTCAGCTTCCAGTGGTGCAAGAATGGCTTCAATAGGGGGCATGTCGTCATCCTTCTGTGCTGCATGAACCCTTCGAAGTGTAGCCTCAGCTGCAAATTGGGCTGCAAGTGCTGCTTTCTTTTCATCGTTGATCTTCTTTGCTTCAAGGTTCTGCAACCTTGTGTACTGTCAGTAACTGTTCTCAAGACAAGATGACCCACAAAAGAGGAAAAATAAGGGCTACTCCGTAACCTTGCTTTCGAGGAGAGACTCTGTAAGCTTCAGCTTCTCATCCACCTTTGTCAATTCCTCCGTAAGCTTACATCAATGCAGAAGGGAAAGTCAGGATTGTCCTCCCAGAAAAACATCTTACAGTTGAATACAAGTATGAATCAAAAAGCTTTGACCATGCATAAAAGAAGGCAATTAAAGTATGACTAAAACAGCTTAGTAATTGAATTATACAAAATTACTTAGGATGCCCGCAATTTATGTGGCATAATGGGTATGGTCAGAACTATGAAGAACAAGGATCAATGCTCAACAAAAATATCACAAGCTAAACCAGGTTGCATCGGGACTCACTAAGAGTTCATCAAATTGGACAGTTATGATCAGTAAGTGCAGAGAAAGCAAATGCTTGTGCATACACATTGAAGCGTGTGAGCCTACTAGCTCAGTGGAGATCATACTGAGTTACAAGCAGATATAGAACTTAATGGAGTTTTCATGAGTTATATTCAGATTTTTTTTAACAGCGGAAAGAAAAGATGTCATTTTCCAACTAAAATCTAGCAGGTCATTAGGCATCAGTAGACGACAATAAAAAACGAAGAAAGATACTGGGATCTGCTTCGGACAACAGTTGCCACAGGACGCATTGGATTTACTCTAGTCGCTAGTCCACAAGTAGAAAGAAAGAAAGGATTCCTTTTTTTACTGACATCCTCGACGGCCTTCTCGCGCGCTCGCTCGGACAGCCGCAGAGCCTTGATCTCGGTCTGCGCCTCCCCCAGCTCCTTCTCCTTATCTACAGGCACGGGGTTGAGAGTTACAAGATGCAAAAGGCAAAATGTCGGCTGCTGGTGAAGGGAAAATCCGAATTAACGAGAGGGGAGATCCGAAGATGTAGGGGCAGATCGGATCGGGGTGGAGCGGCATTTGACGACAAGGATGGATGTGCTTACACTGGAGCTCGTTCTCGAGGCGGGTGAGCTCGACCCGGACGGGATCGGAGCCGTGCAGGAGGTTGATGAAGTCTTCGACCTCGAGCGCGGGCTTGAGGAGCTTCTGGCGCTGCTGCTGTTGCCTGAGCCCCTTGCCGTCGCCGTACGGGTCGGCCATGGCGGCGGTGCCGACGGCGAGGAGCTCGCTAAGCCAGCTGAGCAGAGCCGATCGAGAGATGAGTCGAGACGTCGAGTCGGCTCAGGCTTTTTTTTTGGTTGTGACTTGTGAGTGAGAGAGGAGACAGAGACAGGAGAGAACCAGCCCAACAGTTATCTCAAAACGAAACAGCCCATTCCCTTCTGCCTCCTGCTGCCGAGGGCTGAGCCCCACGAGGAGGCGTCGCCACTCGCCAGCCGGATCGACGGATCGATTGCAGGCTTGCTTGCAGCTACCTCCCCGACCACCGGCGAGGCGACCTAGCCCTAGCCGTCGGCTGACCGGCGAGGCGGCGGCGGAGAGGTAGGTGATGTCGTATTGGGTCTTCGTCTTGGGGAGGCGATGTCGTGAATTCATCCTTGGTCGCGAGTTTCAGGGATCTCTGCTGCCTGCCGGATGGACCAAGCTGACATGGGCTGCTGCGGCTGTTTCGGCTTCCTCAGAAAACCCCGCACGCCGCTCCTCCACCACTTGAGAGGCTCCGATGCCTTCTTATCCGATGATCTCCTAGTTCCTCAACACGACGGCGACGGCGACGAACCCAATACAAGCTTCTACAGCGGCCAGGACACAGATTTCCCTTACCAAAGCGGCAATGGGCCACAACGGCCTGTTCAGCGCTCCCAAGATATTATCCTCTCCAGGGCTCAGAGTGGCTTCGTGTGTCGCCGAGTTCCTGTCAAGGAGACCAACATAGCAATTTGCCGTGAGGTACTACTTCTTCCATACGCTTCATGTATTGTTTTACAACTAGTTGCGATGGTATTCTGCAAGTCAACAATAGTTTAGATGTTAATTAGCAAATTTACTCCTTCAAATATCACATTTGTACCTATTTGCTCCGTAATTTGAAATGCTCACGTGTTACATGCATCTGCATTTTCGTATTCAGATTTAATGTAATGTCTTTAAGATAAGCATTTATACATGCATTCAGAATCAATTAAACTTCATGTTTTTTTGGGCTTGTCTAGGATGAAAATGGTAATAAGATGGTCAACAAATATGTTCACCAGCGCAAGATTGGGTCTGGAAGCTATGGCAAAGTGGTAAGATAGCTTATATCTGCTGCATTGTATTTCTGGTAAATGCGTGATCAATTCAATCGTTACTGTTACACAGGTTTTATACAGGAACACGGAAGATGGGAAGCTGTATGCTGTAAAGGTAACGGTTTGGCTGTCTTTGTGGAGACAGACTTTTATGATTGTGAGCTATTTATTGACTACATTTGCTTGTGGGATCTCAGAAGGCTGGATTTTATTTTTATATAATACTTGCACTTCTTTTGAAACCAAATTCCTTTTTTTAATGTTACTAGTTTCTTGCTACCATGCTTCTCCCTTTGCATACTTGTGCTCTTTTTGCTACCAAGCTAGTTCTTGGAGTTGCAAGTAATGTAGGCACCACTCGATCACTGAGTGCTTACTGATTCCCGGAACTCTGCCATACCTCTTTCTGTTACAGGTTTTGCATAAATCTTACATGAAGAAAGTACGTGTAGCACCTTCAGAGACTGCAATGAGTGATGTCCTCCGTGAGGTAAGTAACATTTACTCCCTGTTGCACTCTAGGAAGCGATATTATTGTTTGTCATCTGAATTATACTTGTAAGTTGCAGTTTGTCCTGCATTCGTGACTTAGTTCTCCTCTTGAAAGGGACTTTCATGTGCCTATGTTCATATGGATTATGACACCAGCCTTGCCCTTGTGTTTTTATAAACTGCCTCTAGACTCCAGAGTTCTCTTTATTCCTTATCTCTAAATATATGTTTCCATGAGATCATATGGTCAATCTTTCTAAAATTAATGCCATTGTACCCTGCAAAAACTTTAATAATATGTACTCCCTTAGTCCCTTTGGCCGCAAACACATGCCATTCTGTACACAAATCCAGTTAATCCTTCAAAGCGTTGAGTATCAATATCTTTTTGAATATTTAGAGTTGATACATAAGAACAATATGCATAGATTTATCTCAAAAAGTATGTCAGATATATGACAGTTTTATAAGTTTTGTAGTTGTTGTGCAGGAATTACTATTCACGTGAAGTACCAGCAGTGCTGTAGCACCTGTGTACTGTTCATGTGGCTGCCGGCTTGCTTTTAGTTGGGAATTGGAGATAGAATAATTAGTTTCCTTATTAGGTTGGCCTTTCTCCTTATAGATATTTTTGTGTAGTGGATATATGTTACCTTAGATATAGAGGTTGTATCTTAGGAGTCAAGTCAAGCTATTTGTTGACACCACGTATGGGAGTACACCAAGACCCTCCTAAGATTGGGTAGGACTTATGCCTAATCTACACATAATCGTCGAGCAGCATGGGCCACATAGTATTGGGCTTTGTAGCAAGGCCCGGCTACAAAGCTTCTTCCATAGCTAGTATGATAGCTCTCCTCGACCATGACCAAGTTAGGCGTGATTGTGCAGGATGGCCGACCATGATAGCACTTCGACTACCTAAGATAGGAGAGCCCATGTGGAGCACTCCGATAGTCCGACCACTGAGCTGGTTGAGGAGAGTTACTCTATGTGGGTCCTAGGAGCGAGAGAAGGGAAAGCCTGTGTGAAGCACTCCAACCACAACTTGGTCGAGGAGCTGCTCTTGGTGGGCCCTAGGTACGGGGTGTGCCTTTGCAGAGCACTCTAACTACATGGCTGGTCGAGAAATGGCTCTCCATGGGCTCGTTGCGCATGACGAAGTGCATCAGGTGGAGCATGGCCTAGAGCATTTGGTCACTCTGCATTGAACGAGTGCACCTGCTAGAGGTCGCTCCACGTTAAGTGTGGGCGATCTCCTGTATCCGGCTCCATCATCATATCTACCCTAGTTCTACGGAGATGGGGGCATTCCATCCAACTGCGCCCAAGGCACCAATTGCAGAGAAGCACCTTGGGATAGCAAGCATATTAGGTAGGCTATGTTGAATGATGATGTAAGTAGCAAGTGGGGTATTGTCTACTCTGAGTAGCAGACCAAGTAGTATATAAGTAGCCACTCCATGTAACGGGAAGAGGAAGGAGGGCCAAGTCAAGCTCCTCTCAGATCAGATCATTTCATCCTAGCTTATTCCTGTAAGAAACCTAGCCACACATGCCACGATAGGCTAGTTCAGGTCTATGCCCATACAACACTAAGGTGTAATACACTTTCATCTAAGTAATATATACCAACAATACGTAGGGCTATTATCCTCTGAGATGCCTGAATTTGGGTAAAAACCTTGTGTTTAGCGAGTGTGACAGAGATTATCACACATCACAGTCTTCGACCCCGTTAACAAACATCGGGTTGTCTCGGAAAAATCTGTCAACCCAGAACATCGACACATCCCTATAACATGGTAGCATGTATCCATTAGCAAGGAAGCAATGGAGATGAATTAATTTAGTTTCACTTTGTCAAGTCATCCCAATCTATAGTCTCTCACTCTCTCATCCTAATCAAGCCGATGTTTCCTAGCCATCCTCTAGGAAATGTTTACCCTCCATGAATCCTAGTTAGAACACTGATGCAATTGAAATTAATGGTCAAAGTCCTGTGTTGATGTCCAACATGACATGTATTAGTGACCAGAGGGTGTACCTGTTATTTGTTTGCCACTTTGCCAGCATATTACAATAAAAAACTATAGCCACATCTTGTGTTGGATCATGAAGAGTGAAAAAACTTATATTTGTGGACGGACAGAGGAATATATAATACTGTCAAGTACCACCTGTTACTCTGTATTGTACCTATGGCAGATTGTGAATCATATAGTGCTGCTTGTTTCAGATTTTTATAAAAAAAACTGCAGCTAAATTTGAATTTTTAGAACCTAATTTTGAACATTATGTTAGTCTTTTGGGCAGTTTTGGTTTTAGGGCTGTTATGAATAGAAAGAAATATAAAATTTTACCCTAAATTATTTAATGTTGCAAAGAAGTCGGGCGTCTAGCTTACCCCAATTTGCTTGGGATTGAAAGGCTTTGAAGAAGAAGAAAGAAGTCAGGCGTCTACTTTTTATAAAAAAGTAGAAACAAGCACCAAAAGATGCACTAAATATTAAATTCCTCCTCTTGGAAATAGTTCGGACTTTACTTATAGAAAGCCAGAGAAGCAACACGACTTATGGCTTATGGCTGTACACCAATTTCAACAGAAATTAGTTGTTTCTTTAGTTTTTTGTCTTAGCTGTCAGCAAAACCATAATATTTTAGCAAGTGATATCCAATATATAGCATACTATACATCTTTTGCTCTTATGCATGACAATTAGCAGATTTATTATCATTCAAATGATGTAGTAACTCTTCTTGACAGGTATCCATCATGAAAATGTTGGATCATCCCAATATAGTAAATCTCATTGAGGTGATTGATGACCCAGAAATAGATAAATTCTACATGGGTATTTTGTTTGGACTCTCTTCATCATAATGTTTTAGTTGTTCTAAGATGTCTATTTAATGTAGGTTTGTTTTCCTACTATACAATTTGTAATACATTAATAATTGCCTCTTTGTGTTCCTGTTTCTAGTTCTAGAGTATGTTGAGCAAAAGTTGGTCTGTGATAATGGTTTAGGAGAGACCTCTTCCAGAAAATATTTGCGAGACATTATCTCTGGTGTCATGTACCTTCATTCTCATGTAAGACCTTGATTTCCATGCTTCTATTAATTAACTTTTGACTTATAATTGTATATATGCTTTTTTTCTCAGACTAAGTGATGATGAACGACTGTTGCCTTCGTTCAAAGGTTTTCCTCGCTGGAATATTGAAGTCTTCTTTCATTCTTTGCAGAACATCATTCACGGTGACATTAAGCCTGACAATCTTCTGATCACAATTAATGGCAATGTGAAGATAGGGGATTTCAGTGTTAGCCAGATCTTTGAGGTAGTTTCTTAGTCCCACTTTATACGGTCATACTAAACCAGCCATCATAAGGCCCTTGGTCGAATGGCAATACTATCATGACCATGGGAGTTCCTATGCCCTGAACTGATGGGTTTGCTTTGTTTCTAAACTGCTCTAAATTTAGTATTTGGTTGTTCTTTGTATAATAAAGAGTATCATTTGAAATGACATAATTATATAGTTTCGAAGTTTGCACACTGGTTTAGCAGAATCAAGTTTCAGGGTGTTCCATGCTTTCCTTTGGAAGTATTTTCCACACAGCCGACAGTTTTATTCCCAAATTAACTGCAGATTTTGATAATTCAGTCAGTCTATCACTCTGTCTTCTAGTGCTTTGCTCTTATTGAGAATTTCAATCTTGATGGCTGTATCGCAGGATGATGATGATATGCTCCGGAGGTCTCCAGGCACTCCAGTTTTCACTGCACCAGAGTGCTGTCAAGGTAAAAGGACTACTCATGTTTGGGCTACAAGTGCTGCTTGCAATTGTACATTTCTATTGTCATAGTGGGATATAGATGCAAAACAACATATGAGCAATGTGCAGCCTTGGTAAAATGACAGATCAAGTCCAAATAAAAATGAAAGTCTGAAATTTGAATTGTTCATGAGGTGATGGATAACGTATGAAGAGAAGTTATCCTACTAAGCTGCTACTGAGCCCATGCCTTTTAAATAAAGACCAACGTTTTCTCATGTCTTGCGTCCTTCAGGCCTAACCTATCATGGTAGAGCTGCTGATACATGGGCTGTTGGCGTTACTCTATACTGTATGGTTTTGGGTCAGTATCCATTTCTAGGGGATACTTTGCAGGAAACTTACGACAAGGTGTGTGTATCTTCTAACTGGTGCAATAGTTTTCTTTTGGGGTATTTGACCTGAGGCGTTTATCCTAAACTGGTTTCTTTTCTCTTCCCTTTTTCTTTGTCAAATAGATAGTCAACAACCCTGTGGAAATTCCTGATGGCATGAATCCCCAGCTTGTTGATTTACTGGAAAGGCTTCTCTGTAAAGGTTATTAATTACTTTTACTTATTTTTCCATTCCTTTAGGAAATTGTTTGTATAGGTTATTAATGCCTCCAGGGATGGTTGCATTGCAGAGCCAGGAGATCGGATCACATTGCAGGGTGCTTCTCACCATCCATGGGTGATGGGAGAGGAGGGTCCAATTCCTGAATACCGGTGTCGATGTGGATTCGGACGTCGTAAACAGGTGCAGGCACAGAGAGATGATTCCTTGCAGGAAGAACAAGTGCCATGACAGAGTGCGAAAATGTTTTGTGTAGATAAAGCTGTCGAGTTGTGGATACATACAATGCAACAAATGCAAAGCTAGATTTTTCTTACCTTCCCCAAAGCAGGGAAATCAGGGTTGTGCCACCATTAGAGAGGCGTTGACTGACATGTTTCCATCTCTACCTGGAAGCGGACATGGAAATGCTGTTGAGTCTGCCTCGTACTGCATACTGTTTTGTAGCAGTGTTACAGGAGAATTTTGTGTATGCAACTGGAAGTTGGCAGCTTTCTTGTTTGTGCCATCCATGGTGAACCAGTCGATAAATCATACATAAGTAGGAGTTTCCATCGTTCAATGACACAAGCTAGCAGGCCCATTCTAAACTGTTTATCATCAGATTATCAGACCGGATCACCGTATGGCACGTATTTAAACCATAATTTCTCCAAAACTCTCTAAAAGTTGTCAAAAATATATATTTTCAAATCGTTTATCAATTTGTAGCATTAAATTCATTTGTTTTTACCCTGAAAATATTTAGCCAAAGAGTTAGGACTTATTTAGCATGGCTCAATTCTAAACTTCAATCCAAAGTTAGGTGGAGTGAGTCAAACATTCCAACTCTACAACTTTTTAGAGCATCCTAGCTTTATAGAATTGGTGGAGTCACAGTTTATTTTTTGGAGCACCTCTTTTCGTCGTTGCTGAGTCCACCCTCACGTGTCCCGCTGCCGCAGACCAAAGCCGCTGCCACCGACAGAAGCCGCCACTGTCGATTGAAGTCGCTGCCGCCTAAAACAACTAGAGCCATCAGAAGGTCGCTCCATCACGCTAATACATTTTTCTAGAGTAGATCTGGCTGCTCAGCTTATATGTAACAGAAGTTGCTGCCGCCTAAAGCAACTAGAGCCATCGGAAGGTCGCTCCATCATGCTAATATATTTTTCTAGAGTAGATCTGGCTGCTCAGCTTATATGTAACAGAATCTGGTCTGTTTGGCAAGACTCTGGCTTCACAGGATAAGAATCTCGAAGCTCATTATATAAATTTTAGGCTCAACAATATGTAATTTTTATGTCTAGCAAATACTGAAAGAGAAACATGGATTCTCTCGTTATATATTGAAGACGAATAAACAAATCAAGTTACGTTTGTATGAAATTCATCTGAAATTCGAGTCGAGTTGGGTTGATTTCAGAAATCAGAAGAGAACAGCGACCCGGAAACCTGCCCGTGGGCCATCTGTCAGCGTGGAGTACAATAGAGCGCAGCCGTAACATCCCGTATTCC
>KE372673.1:173849-186263 GCA_000418225.1 Zizania latifolia
GAATAGCAGCACTCGTCGTCTTCTTCGTGTAAAGATCGCTGGACTTCATCGACTTGATCGTTGGCGAACGGGCGAGGCAAGAAGGAAACGAGCGAGGACGCGCTTCTCCAAATCTTCTTCCGCTGCACTAGCGCGTCTCGTGTTAGAAGGTAACGATCCATGATTCCTCACGCGCATGGGTTCCTGGGCCAACGGGGTTAAAAATTAAAATTTACTGGCTAGCGTAGCCTCCCCATGTCCCAACACAAACAACACTTGTTATTTATTACGAATTCAAAACCGTCTTCCTCTAAACATGACGAAGAGATAATGTTTCTGCCCAAGGCGAGAATAAAATAACAATTATTTAACTCCAAAACTAATCATGAGGGTAGCGACAAAGAATAGACGCTGACGGCCAACGCAGCAACTTTTGCACCATTGCCGACGCGAACATCCAATTCGTCTCTTGCGCACTTTCTAGTCCTTTTCAGCCCCTGCAACGATTTGCAAGTGTGAATCATTGATCCGGTATCAAATACCCATGAATCACTTGAACGAGTAGCAAGATAAATTTCAATAATATTTATATCTGAAGCGGAAGTCACACTTTTCTTCTTTTTTTTTTCTTCCAAGTACAACTTGCAATTCCTCCACCAATAGCCAGGCTTATGGCAGTGATGGCAAGTATCAGAGCTAGCAGGGCCCAACTTGGACTTTCCAGTTGAATTAGACTTAGAGCTCGAGATTGCATCTGGAGCTTTAGCCTTTCCCTTACGCTTTCTCTTCTTACTCTTCTTTTGAACCATCATCACATGACTAGGATTTTTCTTAAAGCTTTCCTCGGCTGTCTTGAGCATCCCATGCAATTCAGCCAATATTTTCTTCATGCCATCTATATAAAAATTCATGATAAACAGCTCGAAGCTCGTAGGGAGCAACTGAAGAATCACATCTGTAGCCAAATCATTATCAAGTTTAGAGCTAAACTTCTCCAGGTTCTCAACGTAACCAATCATCTTGATCACACGAGGACTCACTGGACTGCCTTCCGCCAACCTGCACGCAAACAAGGACTTTGAGACATTATACTTCTCAGTCCGTGCTTAGTTCTCAAACATGCCCTTCAACTCCACGATCATATCGTAGGCATCCCTATCCTCATCTTGCTTCTAAAGCTCAGAGGACATGCAGGCAAGTATGAGACAGCTGACATCAACTAAATCACTGGCGTGCTTCTCATAAGCCCGTCTTTTAGCAATTGGTGTATCATCCGTTGGTTCATCAGGATGGGGTTCCTCTAGAACATAATCATTTTTCTCCTGTTTGAGAACGATTCTCAAATTCCTGTACCAGTCTATAAAATTTATTCCAGACAATTTCTTCCTTTCAAGGATGGATCGCATATTAAAAACGAAAGTGTTCTTTGCAGTAGGTGCCATGATCTACAACAACAATTCAAGGTTCAGCACTATGCTATGTTAATCTTCTATCAAATAAAAGATATGCCACAATATGTAAAATGATCATTTCCCTCTAACGACACATTATGGGACAAGATCCATATTTATCTAACTCCTAGTGAGCTTTGGCATCACTGCTAGAAGATTAGTGACATAGGTAAGCAATACTTTGCTAATCACATCTCTATGTGACTCTTGTTCGTTGGGGTAGCATCCAATGCCCGACTCCCAACTCCATGCCCCAAAGTCCAAAACCGTTTTGATAGCTTTGTTAAGCAAACCAATACTATACATGTGGTTGTCCGACATCCACCCTAACTGGTCAGGATAAAAGACGACACCCTGCTTTGGCAGACCCACCATCGATGATCGAGAACCTTAGTAGGTGCAGCTATTAGAAAGAGCATTAATACTTAATTTTCTGAGAGAAACTATTCTAACATGGTAACGATGCCTACCGTACACAGAACATGAAAGAATAATATGACAGGAATATAAGTAAACATCATAGGCAATCATATTAACTGTGACATAGTATGGCCCTCTTGCATGGTGATCTCCATCTCCATGGTTCCTGTTTTTCGAGTCATCACGCTTCAAGCCTCCATGAACCTGTATCAGCCTATTATAACTAATAGCACTATGCTAGTTACATGAGCAGAAGCATCACATGTCGACCCGCAGGTCGTACAACATTTAAACAGCCTTAGGCTGCAATCAACCATGACACGCATGCCATGTTATTACAAGTGAGTATAATATACTTTGTAAGGCTATACCAGTCACAACATTCCCTGCAAAAACGAGTTAGGCGGAATCTAGGCGTGACTGAACTGGACCCGGAAGTTCCGGCTTAAAGGCCCGGAACTTCTGGTCGAAGGGCCCGGAACTTTTGACTCAGGGCCGAAACTTCCAAAATCAACCTTCTGTCTCGAATTTATTTTGGCCCAAAAATTCCGAGTCACACCCGGAACTTTCGAAAATAACCTTTTGTATGGAATTTATTTCTGTCTGGAACTTCCGGTCCAACCGGAACTTCCGAAAATAACATTCTGTATCAAAAATTATTTCGGCCCAAAACTTCCGGTTCAACCGGAACTTTCGAAAATCCGACGACAAAAATAATAGATCCAATCTATTTCCATCACATATCACCATATGTGATCAATCTAGATCGAACACTACGCACGTAGGCTCTGATATCACTGTTGGGTTATGGAGAGGCTACACTAGCGCTTAATTTCAAAAATTTACCTCGTTAGCCTAGGAACCATGCGTGTAATGGGATCATGGATCGTTACCTTGAGCCTCGAGACGCGCTCGGGCAGCGGAAGTAGAGTCGATGAAGCGCGTCCTCGATCTGCTCCTCGCAGCTCCGTTCGTTCGTTGGCGGTGAAGTCGGCGTAATCCAGCGTTCTCCAAGAAAGAAGAACAGCACCGATGCAGCAACGGTGCCTCTACGGTATCCACACGTACAAGGATGGGATCACCTCGTGCCGGCGTGCTAGCACCACTCGCGAGATTCAGGAGATCAATCACAGCACTTGTGATCGTGGAGAGAGGAGAGGTGTGGCGGCTAGGGTTCTCCACCAGGAACAATAGGAGCAATCAGCTGCCTCTTCGTGCTTGCCCCACCTCTCTTTATATAGTTCCTCATCATGGGCCTTTAATCTGTATTAAAGCCTAACAGATCTAATCTATTCGCCTGGCCCAGAACTTCTGGCTACAGCCAGAACTTTTGGACCCCGGAACTTCCTGCTACAGCCAGAACTTCCGAAAATGACCTTCTGTATCGAATTAATTCTCGACCCGGAACTTCTGGTCCAACCAGAACTTCTGGTTTGTCCAGAACCCGGAACTTTCGGCTACAACCGGAACTTTTGGTTCGTCCAAAAAATCGAATACCGGGGCTGGCCCGAAACTTCTGGTCCTACCAGAACTTCTGGATGCTCCAGAACCCGGAACTTCCGGCTACAGCCAGAACTTCCGGTTCTCCCAGAATTTTCTTGGGCACAATTCCATCACTTATATATGCAGTTTTTCCCTGTTCAATGCTTGAGCATTTCCCAATTAAGTTTGACTAGTGTATAATAACAATATAACATAACTTTATGGCGGCATGGTGCTTTAGTGAAGAAGTTTGTATACTTCATCTCTGATCTTTTTTTGCAAAGAACATCGATTGATTGTATAATTACTCTATTTGATGAGTTGTCCTACCAGTTATTTAGCTGATTGCAAAGAATCTCAACCATGAACTACTTTAGTTCTCGATGTTGCAGTTTACTGGATTGTAGATACCCCCCTTCCTATTGAGTAATGGTGGCCAATGAACTAAATCATGTGTTTGAAAATCTATGTAGTGCATAGAGGGAAATCAGGAATCATGTTTGAAATCTACTTAAAAATTCCTCACGTAGTTATGCACAATTAAAAACAGGTGGATTAAATACATTCTGAGCAAGTGTTGTTGATATCTGGTTCTCTTTTGATAATATTGCAGCTTGTTGGACGGCTTTCCGAAGAGGAATTGATGAATCAGTTGCCCACATTTTTGCCTGCTCTGTTTGATGCTTTTAGTAACCAAAGTCTAGATGTTCGAAAGGTAGGTACTAATACAGTAATACCATTATCTTTTCTCATGGTAGAATTCCTCTGTAGTTTCGATTTGTAATGCGCTATCTCAGTTCTTGTCTGATTTTTTTTGCATATTTTTATACTGTTGTGTTCTGCTTGGTGGATATCTACATCATGCTTGGAAAAGCATTTGTCCCATATTTGTTTGGTTGCAGTCTTGTCGCCACAGCTTCACAAAGATGCTTGCTAAGAAGCAATTCAGAGATACTAAGGAGATAAAGGCCAAGGCACAGATCTCTCATGCCCAGCCTGATGACCTCATTGATTTCTACCACCTAAAGAGCAGGAGGGTAAGAAAATACCTTATTTCCCTTTTGCTTTATAAGATCCACATAATCCATTGGATGGCCTCATGCTACATTGCCACTTATTGGTCCATTCTGTGAATGTTGCATATCCTCATCAAGTAAAGTTATGATTAAGTATTGCATTCAGTTAAACGAAACATTTTCTATTAGATAGAGTTAGCATAGAATTTGCACCAGAGTGTACAAATTTATTGTATTTCACTATTTCTGCAACAACTTATAAACTTACATTTTTAAGTAGACGTCGATATGTAGGTTTTGCACATACAATTACAGATTTATTTATTGCTTCATTCTGGATATCTACATGATATATTTTATTTATGAAAATAGTTTGAGCAAACTGAAGTCCTGCTCATATGCCTTATGTAGTGGCTGTTGGGATTTCGTCAAAATAATTTGTATTTTCCTTCTTTGAATTTGCTGTCTTGTGGTTATTTGCTCGTTAAAATATGGCATTTATCCTTGTAGGGAATGAGCCAACTTGAGTTGAAAGATGTAGTCCAAGATGATTTGAAAGCTGCTATTGGTGAATTTACTAAAGATGCAAATGACGCAAATAGACTGAATTTACTAAGAAAATGTGGCTTATCCATAGAGCGCCCAACGGGCGCCTCCCTGCCTAGTCTGACTTCAAACTTGTAAAACAATTAAGCGTGAACGTATAGCAGAAAAGGTATGTAGTGCCAGTAGTAATAGGATTTTTTTTGGATTCATTAAACTTGTCTGAATGATCGAAAGCAACATAGATAATAGACTGTTTGACAAACTGGGTGGCATGATTTGCTACTCATAATCGATCGTGTTTAATATGATACGACTAAACATGTGTCGTCGCTGTTAGAATATAAAGTGAATTGATCATAATTTCCTGTCATATTAAGCTTTTAGGTTGAACTGGTTAGAACATGCTCAATAGTCGCAAAGATAAAACATGATTAGCAACGTAAAATATTCCTAATTTGAGGTTGTTAAAATATATATATTTAAACTCATCTTGAGCCTACCGCAAGAGATGATGGAATACGGTAGCCTTGGATGAGGAAGTTGAAGGGTGTGGGCGTCGCAGGTCTAGATGATCCACCCATCCTTTCTGTTGCTTCTGTCCGGGACAATGGGAGTTTCATCACACAATTAGCCCACTTACTGTCATGTGATCTAACCAGACCATCTCCTTAAGGCGCGCCTTGCTCATTACATCCACCTTCCAGTTTTCCACTGAACAACATGGGCAGCACTTCACAGCATCATATTACCATGCATCATTGTACCGCACCTGACTCTACCTCTATTACGGGTCATGATTCTAGCTTCAAAATGTAGCAGTAACACACCAGTGGCACTGCATGTTGAGCAAATAATCTTCGTGACCGGTTAGTCCACTAACAACTGCAATGACCAGCGATCAGTCCAATATTCTGTTACTTACAATCAAACAAACTTAACACAGGCAAACAAACTTTACTGGAGTTGAGAAAGAAAATTAAGCACTGCTCCAGTAACTAAGATTCTAAGATTACCAGTATATATGATCTCCAACTTTAGTTTTCAATTAAAAATTCACTTCAGAACGTGGACATCTAAAAAACATCTCGTGTTGTACAGATGGGTGATACAACAACAGTATGCAACAAATTCTACTGATCGATGTAGTGGTATACTTCGTGGACACACAGGTTACATGGAAGCTACCCGACAAAACAGCGAAGTACGAGTCAGAACAACCATATATCGCCAGTGGCAGTTCTCCGTGGATTGTGCTTCGAGTCAGAAACTTATCACTTGCACTGCCTTGGGCGAAACTTCTCTTCTGACAGGAGAGACGTCATAAGCCGCTGTAGCCGTACAGCTCCATGACCAGGCCGAAGGAGAGTGGTATTCCCAATGACTGAGCAAGGATCACTTCCGTTTTCTCGTGTTCCTGCACACCATCCTCCAGGAGTGAGCATGTCTGGGCCACGGGACAGGATCTCCTCATCTATCTTGTCTAGAACCAGGTCATCTGCATGAAATTTCCGAGCAAATGGTGCATCACTAGCAACCATCCTGTCTAAGTCTTCAACCGTGAGGTAGTGCGGATGCTGCTTCGGAGGGTTGTCCCATGATATGTAGTGTAGGTCATGGTTCACCGTGGTGTTTTTGAACTCGTCGGCATTGCAGACCACAGTGTGGAAGTAGCCTTCTGGTGAGGAGATGAAATTGGCATAGTACATGAGTACCGTGCGAGGAAGGTTGTCCCAGCCCCATATGCAGTATTCGACAAACGGCCTAGACAGTGTCATCCAAGCAGACCCTGCAACATGGTACGATCATCTGCTCATTCCAAAGAGCTTTTGAAGCACAAGACCGGTTTTGTTAGATGGAAGAAAAAGAACTCAACAAATTTGTGCATGCCATTTATGATTTATGAATCATAAGCCTTTTCAGTTTTCACTTTTTACCCAAGGGGTGGGCTCTGCATCTGCATCATAGTTCTAGCATTTTCAGTATCTTGTGCTGTGTTGTTGTATGAAGTATGGACATGGTGTGTTTATATCTGAGATGTAAGAGCTGTTTGAAAAATCATCTTCCTCTAGATTCAAGGGACAACAAGCAACGATATTGATCTTTGGGTTGCTTCTAAAAGCATGCATATAACTAGGCCACCACATCAGCTTACCAGTAAGCAATAACAAAGTGGTTCCAATCTTCCAAATGCATCTGTAAGTAGATGTTAGGACCTTTGAGGAAAAACTAGACTTTTATGGCAAATTTATTAATATGTTAATTGGAATTGAGCAGTCAATGGGCATGAATAAGGATGAAGGATAAAATTTTCAAACTGATGACAGCCCATTAGTGCAGTAGTAAAGCTTACAACCTAAGATGGATAGATGGTTTTCCAAGAGCTCATATTCATATCAAATGCCTAAACCTTGTTATGAAAAGGGTAAAATTAGTCATCTAGTTAGCATGACCAGAGAGACCCTTTAACACTCACTACATTCAATTATATCACCAACACTAGAGACTACACCACAGAAGAAAGGCAGTCTTGACCCTGAATAGGATTTTACTGTTTTTGTGGCAAAAAGATCATCTTTTTTGTGATGAAGCCAATGGGGCTCACCGGTAAAGAGCTTGAAGGCTGTAGGCACACTCCGCCGCTGAGGTATCCAGAAGACATCTGCCTTCTTCTTCATGTAGAGCCCTGGGTCAATGATCACTGGCTTCGCCCTCTGATACCTACGAGGGAGCACCACAAACAAGACAGTCATGCATTGCGCTGGAATGCCACTGATAGAACCGATTAGGGACCAAAAGGGGTAGAATTAGCTGAGCAGTACCTTCTGGTTTGTTCTGAGAAGAAGAGCTCGTCATTGCTGGTGTAGTGGCGAGCTGGTATGGCGAATAGTGGCGAGGTCGAGAGCAATTTCCCACCACTGCAGCGCCTTAATTCAGATCGGATCGCTTAGGGGTTGTGGAAGAGTCATGGACGCGTGAATCAAAAGTTATTCACGCGCCCTGATCGAGGGCACCCCAACCGACTGTGGTTGAGGGCCCCCTGCCGCACAGTGCCATATAAAAGAAGAGAGGCTGGCGGCACGTGAATAACTTTTGATTCACGCGTCCACGACTCTTCCACAACCCCTAAGCGATCCGATCTGAATTAAGGCGCTGCAGCGGTGGGAAATTGCTCTTGACCTCGCCACTGTTCGCCATACCAGCTCACCGCTACACCAGCAATGGCGAGCTCTTCTTCTCAGAACAAACCAGAAGGTACTGCTCAGCTAATTCTACCCCTTTTGATCCCTAATCGGTTCTATCAGCCACTACAGCGGTGCAATGAAGAATCGAAGAGAAATTGAAGCAGCTACTCCTTCCATCCAATGTCGCTGGTGTGGTCGATGAAGTTGAGACCGCGAGGCAGCTTGGAGAAGACATGTATCAGATCTGCAGCAAAAACTGAGAGTCAAACAGAAGGCAAGGGGGGCTCTCATGGCGGATCAAGGAGAACCGAAGAAATCCGTCAGTACCATCCTGCGTGATGAGCGGGTAATCCGAGGCGGAAAGGTTGATGAACCAATCCCACTCTGGGTCGCCCTTGCCGGCGTCGGTCCACAGGAAGGCGGCGGCGGCGTGCAGGGTGTTGGCGACCATGGTGGGCCCGCGGTAGGTGACGAGGTTGGCCCGGTCGACGACGCGCACGTTGCCCGCGGCGGCGATGACCGGATGCGAGGCGAGGTCGGCGGAGAGCTCCGCGCGGTCGGAGTCCGGCGCCTCGGCATCTAGGTGAAGGATGTAGAGGTTCCTGGGGTGGTAGAGCGCGAGGAGGACGCGGCGGAGAGCGCCTGCGTCGCCCGCGGAGCCGGAGATGAGGAAGGCGAGGCGGGGAAGCGAGGCGGAGGAGGAGGACGGGGAGGGGGCGAGCTTGTGCTCAACGAAGAGGCTGGGGGAGCGGGAGGCGGCGGAGGAAGGGAAGGGGAGAGGGAAGGTGGTGAGGAGGACGAGGAGCAGGAGCGAGAGGGCGGAGCCGACGGCCAGCGGGAGTAGCCACCGGCGGTCGACGGCGGCGGAGACGGCGGAGGGCTTCATGGGCCGGACTCCGGCTTGCAGTTGACCGGTGGAGTGAAGTCCACCTGCAGCTGAATTTGGATGATGAGTCTTACGTGGCTCGAATTACTTCAAATTTGGTGAATTTTTTAAATGATGGCCAATGTTAAACGTATTACTTTAAATTTATAATCACTATTTGCATAAATTGCAAGGAACTATTTAGTAATGGATTTTTACGCCGGATTTACAACTGTGTGCTGGTAAAATTTTAAAAAATCCAACACAGTATTCCGTACAAGATGAAAAATCGTCAGGAAGTAAAAAATGAGGCATTTTAAATAGATTAATATCAAATGAACTTAAGAAATAGTTTAAGGGTCAAAGGCTTCGTAAAATAATTTGAAAGGAATAGCACGGGGTTTTTTTCTTTTGGGAAAATACCCCAAATTTCTGGCCTGGCCATCCAAAAAAGTTGCCGTGTATTCTTGGTGCTCGATGCAGCACATTCTTCTTCGTGTAGATTATTGAAATGATTGAAATATGAGTTGAATTTTGCGTGCAATTGCGAGTTGGTCCACCAACCAAAAGAAAAAGGGGAAACGAGATTTGCTGGGATTAAACCAGATGCTTGCTGTTGCAAGTCAAAACCAAATTAAACAGCGGTACACGCGTCTGCTTAAAGCAAAAGACGGATAGTTGTATTAAGGACAACACTACAAATCGGATGTATGATGACGATGTAATGTTTCACTGTAGATTCGGTGAAACGTTTGAAATAAAAGGGTCAAATATTATTTAAATTAGTAGATAGCTATGTGTTTGGTTAAGTATTCAATGCAACATTTATAATTACGTAATAGAAACATCATTTAAAATAATCTGCAACATTTTGAAAAAAATAAAATAAAAGTGTAACACGGTCAAATCTAAGTTGAAACATTTTACTCCAACGTATGAAATATTAAGTTTTAACTACTAAAACATAAGAATAAAATCAATTATGTTTCTAGTTAAAACAGGTTACATAAAATTTAGGAAATAAAACCTTTCAGTGCACCTGCTGAAGGGTCAAAAAAGTAAAGCTAATACTGTAATGTACAATTTCACTGGATTAAAAGGAAACATAGTGATGATGCAGTCATAACTCGTAACAAAAATATAATGATGTTTTGAAAATGTGGCATGTTTTACTAAGCGAGAAATGAAAAGCTAGCACAAGATGCTAAACATCAAATCACTGTTAGAAATACGGGCCGTTTACAATGTAAAGACATCCTTGATGGGGATTAAACTTAAACATATAATGTGCCTGGTTCATAGTAGAAATCTGTGTTTCTCATCAGATACATCACTAAACATCTAATTTCCTAGTATAAAGTATTTAGCAAGAATTTAGCCAAATCTTCTCCTATCTGCTGTTGCCATGGACAATTGTCTGCAGTTTCATTTTGTGTACAGGAAATATATTGGATGTATACTTCATTACAGTATAAATTCATACTACTTCATTACATATGTGTCTAGATTTATTAATCTATAGATGAATCTAGATAAATCTAGAATGACTTACATTCTAAAACGAAGGTAGTATATGTTAACTGAATTTACTAGAAGACCGTGTGTCTCTGAAAAAAGGTTTTTATGATTTAATTGGTGTTGCCAATTCCCGGTAGGCCTGCTTGCGAATGTACTGCAATTCCTGCCCAGTTTAGTTGCATCTTACCTTGGTTGTAGCACTGATGCAGATCATGTGCTCGCCAGGCAGACACACGAGAAAAAATTGATTATTTATCACTTTCAAGATAACCTCTTTAATTATGATGTTACTCTTGCTAATGACATGTAGAACCACTTAAGTCAATAAATATGGATTAGGATGACAAAAATATGAAATTATTTCTTAAGAGAGTGATAAATTATTAAATCTCTCGTTGTGTAAGCAAACATTCACGAAATAAGTGATTGCTGACCTGTTCACCTGAGTTAATTCAGGAGCGCTTTTCTGAATGCTGTCTAGCTTCGGTTTTGGTTTTACTCTTGGAAATGTGACCTGCATGGTAGGACAAAATGTGGTGAATCTCTATTGTCCAATTGACTTTAAGAAACGAAAATCAGCTGCACTTTCAGTCCTCAGTTTCTGCCTTTTAGAAGCAAAATCAGAGGCATTGTTAAGCTTCATGGAAATATAGACTGCACATCTAGCAAAAAAAGATAGGTCAGATAGAAGCATAAAAAACCATTTGATTTGAGCAGAAAAAACCCTTTGCTTTGAGCAGCAAACAAACATGATAAATTCTGGAAGGGTTTCCATGCTTCCACTTTTGATTTATGGTTTCCACTAGATATGAGCAAGAAAACAGGCAAAATATGCATGTATGATGGTTAACTTGGAAGATGGAACTAGACATGACCATGAAAACACACAAAAATAAGCTAAAGCTAGACTCCTTATGCAATACATGATTATTTTGTTGTCAAAAGCATAATAGTGTTAGAAACAAAATTTAGAAGTCTTGTGTGCTTCTTCTTAACATAAGAGTCACGATAGTATTTATGGATAAATACCCCAGAGAGGTCAGCCAATCGCTTGTCTGTAATTTTAACTGTGAAAAGGCTGGGCACTGGAGCAATAATAGAGTGACAAAATTGTGCAGCAATTGAATAACACTGCAGGTAAGCAAAATGTAAAAGTAGCAACTTTATGCCATATTATACATAATCAACAAATAGGAGGTGTAGAACATCTTTTCACAAACCTGCTGGCTTCTTCCTGTAGCAACTAAGACACTGTTAGCGTTGATATAATCCACAGAACAAACTTCCAATTTTCAGATGCACTAGACACAGCTTTACCGGCCTGCAGGGAAACTTCAATTTGAATGTTTTTATTTCAATATCACATTGTTGTAAGATAAAAATATGTTTGGATGACAACTGAATAAACAACAGAGCCAGTTAGTAGGGGATACCGCCAAGTCGTCTTACTATTGATGCAGAACTGTTTCAGTGAGAGGGAAAAACTCTTAGGCTACAACCTGAGATTGAAGACATGATGACTTGGACAGCCCATAAGTCTGAGGTCTTTTCGACTAAATCTGCTTACCTTGTCCAATTCTATGGCTCGACTAGAACAGGCTTCGTCAAAATCATTTAGAAATTCTGGGCACCGCCAAAATACAAGTTTTTCGCATGGCTGGCAATCCAGAACATACTTTGGACCTCAGATCGCCTTGTTCATAGATGTTGGCCCCATCGGCCATCATGTGTCCTTTGCAAGCAGGAGCCTGAATCTGCGCTCCATCTCTTCGAAAACTGCAGATTTTCTAGGAGGATATGGTTTAGAGTGACGGATTGGTCGGGCATTCAATCCCTCAAAGCATTCCAAGGCCCAACTCCTTCTACCGCCTCCATCACCCTTTGGTAGGCTAATATCGCTTCTACTCTAGGGCAACCGAAGAAAATTGCATCTTCTCTAATTATCCTTGTCACGT
>KE372673.1:209640-226284 GCA_000418225.1 Zizania latifolia
CCTGCAGCAGCTTCTACACAGATGGAAGGCATAGGTACAACAGATTAATGCATGGTTCAAGAGTACTAGGTACTACTATATTCAACAAATTAAACTAAACTAAATTTTGATTTGCAAGGACGACGGTGTACCACATGAACAGCGTCCACCCTCCTCAACTTCTTCTCCGATCCGGCACCTCCAACCTGCGATTCAGAGACTCATACTTTGATCCTTCCGCGAGTGTAGTCAAAGCTCACCCAATTAGAGACTCATCAAAATATACGATAAAAAAAAGATTTTTCAGAAGCACTGTACCTCCTAATCACTGGTTTTTCATGGAATTTGCTCCAGTAAGAAAGTTTTGGGAGGCAGCTGAATTATCATCTCTGCTGGGTTATAAACATTCCTTGTGTTGTGATTACCATGCATGAGAGCAATATAGCATGCTCTTCTTTTCCTAGAGTGCTAGATCTTGGATCGAATTTCCAGTAAGCAAGGAACACTGAACAAGCATGATACAACATCTGCAAAAAAAAGACTTTAATTTGATGTCTTCTTCATATAAGAAGATCATTGTTACTTTCGGGCTGTCATGAGATGGTGGTTGGGAAAAGGCACGCGAGCAAAATCTTTGGAGGGTCAGCTATTACATGAATCATTGCCACTGCTATGTCCTCACATCTGGTAGTGTAGTAGTCTAGTGTAGGATGGAAAACTTCATCCAAACATGTGTGTGCAAATATAATTCAGAGTAGAAGCGAGTGAAATCCCCGTTTCATTTGAGTACAAGGAAAGATGTATATGCATTGTGTCTCCTTGAAAGGAATTGAAGATGCCCAAGGCCATGCTCGACAACTATTTTCCACACGGAAATTCAAGCCACCAAACGAACCCTAAAAGAAATCATGTCGAATGCATGACCAGTCTATACATGAAATGTTTTTTTTTTTGCAAACTGAAAGAAATCCAAGTACTGCTACCTTGCCAGACAACACTAAGCTCCACGATTGATGCAATGTCATTAGGCGGGAAATTACTGGGGCGACTCTCAGTTCATCGTTGAGCAACTGCGGAGTGCTTGCTTGATTATGCACCACCTTTTAGATATATTTGTTTACGGCATAATTGGTTTGTAACAAAATACGCCAGCAAGACTATCACAAAACCCTAATCAAAACTGTATCAAAATATACTACAACAGAAATAATCTTTAGTGATCAATCTTTAGTAATAGATAAAATATACGCGTCACTAACAAACTTTTAGTAACAGATTGTCTTACACCGTCAATAAAGTTATATTATTAGTAATGAACCACATGATGACACATCACTAATTAATGATGTCGTTCACCGTCAGGATGTTTGTGTGGCAGTGATAAGCACGAGATGGCTCAATTTACAGTGAAAGGGTACAAAACGATAACTTATAAGTTAAATAATGCTTAGACCATAAGCCATTAACGAAGAAAATACAAAATGGCAACTTATAATACAGTCTCATTTATGCCCCCATTTTATTCTCTTTTTTATCTTCTTCTACTTATAATGGTTGTGCTAGTTAAAGTTTGGAAAGTAATCGAAGCATGGACGAATTGCAGTTAGCTGAGCGGCGAGAAAGAGAGATTTGGACACGATTGATCATAGTCTGGTAGCCACATCAAACAATAGATGCACCTTGGATATACAATTTTTAGATCTAAAACAGTAGAGTGACTAGGTGGCAGCTTGACCTTGGATATATAATTTTTGGAGTAGATCTGGATTAGCTCTAGCTTTCCTTAAATCGTAATTGTTTGGTGTGGACTCTAGCTTTTTCTGAGGAGGATCTAGGAGTAGTTTCTCTAGACTATGATTTGGGAGTTCTAGTCCTACCAAACACCTCCCACTGTACTAGTATTGTTAGCTTGATTTTTTCAATTAGGTAGGATAATGTAACAAGCGGGACCCTACATTAGGGGAATAATTCGATGCAGTTGTTCAGAGCTCTCAAAATTAAAATATTACACAAAGCCTTGGTAATGGATAAGGTGTTTTAGAATAAACAAGGTGCTTGCTTTGATCCCTGACTGTTTGCACGCGCTATTGCCTGTTGGGATGGACTGGCTGAATACGAGAAGCAAGCTCTGTTTTGAGCAAAATAGGCTAGACCCGCCCATTAGCAGTTTTGAACAGTAATAATTTTTAATTTCTTTAAAAACAAAAACAGAACACTTTAAAAAATGGTAGAAAATTTATTTTAACTCCGATGGACTTTGTCTAAGTTTTAAATTTTTAGATATTTAAATTTTGAGCTATATCACATGTTTCATTCTAGGACCTCTGGGTATGACCCTCGTAACGAGTTGCGTTGTACTATTTTCGTTCTCTCGAAATAATATGTTTTATAGATATATGGTCCTGGTTGCTTTCTTTCGATGCATATATTGAGTATGGTGCGACAGCAAAAAGGTCGTAATCGCTCGACAGGGACCAATAATAATATATGAAAAGAAGAGCCCGAAAATGGGATAATATTATGAAAGGTATGTGAGGGGACATTGGAGCGAAGTGACAGGCATTTGCTTTGCTTGCATTTCTTGATAAAAAATAAAATATTGGGGCCACGAGTGCCACCAGCGAGCTTACTTCAAAATGAATCTGCATGCAAATATCTGACCTAGCCATGATGCTTTAAATGAAACAAAGAAAAGAAAAGAGAAGAGAGAAGCTCAAGGAGGAAGAAGAAGCAGACAGAGAGGAAATTAGGCAGGCAGATCAGGTCGTATTAATGACTCCGATCCATGAATGCAGCGAGCAGCAGTATGGCAGTAGTGACCAATCAAATAATCAGCAATTAAGTATTCAGTTCGGCTGCGTAAGGGCGCTTTTGTCTTGGAGACTTGGAGGGTGAGGTGCAATGGATCTGTCTAAAATGATTATTTGGTTTTAGACATCAAAAGAATTTTTATTTTTTTATCTGATCGGAGAATTCCTTTCAGAGATCTGGTGTCTTCTTCCATTGTGCTCGTGAGCTCAACAAACTCACCTTATCATAAGCTGCCACCGATGTCACCTTCTCCCGCGTTGTGAGTCTGAGCTTCATCGCCACACCTCGCTCTTGAACCAAAAGGATAGTAAGTAGGATGGAATGGTCCAAATCCATCTCGCTTATGAATGAAATGGTCCGAATCCATCTCGCTAATCATACCTTAAAATGATCTGATTCCAAATAAGACTTGTGCTCACTAATAAAAAAGCCAAACTCAACTCAAATAACCTGGTTATCCTTATTTCTGGGTTATTCAGTATTAAAAATAAGTTATTTTTTTATAAGATAATTTATCCGTTTCAGAATATAAGTTATTTTAGTCTTGTTTAAATTTATTTATAGATCAATAAATCTAAATAAATCTAGATATATATACAAAACATATTCATTAATTAAATGAAATAGACAGAGAGGCCAGATCTCTTCCCGTCTTCTGTAGGAGCTAGTTTAATTAGTTGGGCAAGCGTCACCTTCACAGCTCTATTATTTGTCCTTGCTGTTGCACCTTCTCACCTGTTACTGCACGCATCATTCATTCATTCATTCATTCAGTCCCAACGCAAGCACGTACTGTACGTCACTACGTCCTATACACTGCCTGCTCTCCTTTTGTATTTCATCTCATTCAGAGCTCAGTAACTAGTACAATATACTGGTACAAATTAAATCTACTCTCTTCCTTCCAAAACATTAATATTTTTACTTGATTTATCTAGTATGAAGGTCTATTTGATACAGCTTCAGAAGTCCAGATTCAAAAATTTTTAGAGCTAGTACAATCTAGTTCTAAAAAATCCTGGATCTATAGATGTGGATAGATTGAGAATATTTAGTTGAGTAATCTAGTTTTTATTTTAAACTAGAAATAAAACCTCAGAACTAGCATAAATCTTAAAATTATCGTAAGAGTATCTCCAATGTCCTTACTATTATTGTCTCCTCCCTATTCAAGCCGGATTCCTATTTTGCTATCTACTCCAATGACATTCTCAAATATAGTTTCCAATTTGAATTCATCTATATTTTATAGATATATTTTAATTACTAATGGTTATATTTTTGGACTATATTTGCTACAAAATAGAGTAGCAAGGGGATAAAATAGAGTAGCAAGGGGATGAGAAGTTCTGATAGCTTGCTAGAAGAAGTAAGTTCGGGGAGAAGGATAAGAAGTCACCTAAAATAGCAAGCTAAATAATAAGGATAATAAAACTATTTTTTGGACTATATTTGTTATAAAATAAAATAACATATAGGATAGATAGACAACTATATTTACTATAAAATAGAATAGTAAATGGGATAGTTAAACACCGAAGAAAATACTATGACACCTCTTATCAAATGATAGATGGTTAGGACAAGATGAAAATGGAAAGCAAAAGAAAAGATAGTTCATGTGTCAAATACTACTCCGTACTTTCAAACATAAATTTCGGGTACTAAGAGTAACTGTAATTTAGTACATGGAAATATCACGTATCAATTCGTGAATCGACACCCGTGATGCATGCACTGCCACTGTTGTATTAATCGATTGCTCCAAGTGACTTGACCTGATGGTTCATTCAATTGGTGCCTTGGTTTATTTATACAGGCCTGGAGGAGCGAGCAGGACAGCGACGGAACGGAGCAGACGCCCCTTCAGTCTTCACTCCTCACTAGTCACTCCCTCCTGTCTGTCCTGCTCTCTCGTCAGCTCCGGCTCCGGCTACCTCCAGATCGCCGCCGGAGGAGATGGAGGTACAGGGGGCGCCGCCGGAGCGAATGAAGGCGGAGGAGAAGCAGCGCGTCTCCGGCGCCGGCGAGCCCGCCGTCCGCTACCGTGGATGGAAGTCCATGCCGTACGTCATTGGTATGCACTCCTCTCCTCTGCTCTTCTCCTCTTCTCGTCTCTTATCGCTAGCAAAACAAGATCCATAAGCTAGCGGATGGCAGCCTCTTTAGCGGCTTCTGCTAGCTGGCTTTGAATCTCAACTATTTACTGTATAGTGAATCAGATCGTGTGCAAGTATGCATATATATGCAAGATTCAGCTCGCTTGTTTTGCTTCACGCATCAAGTCTTCCACATTTCCTTCTTCTTCTTCGTCCCCAATCGAACCTCCAGGGAGGAAAACGGAAGCTATAGATTGTCTGTCCGAATTTTCGTGTTCTAAATTATATAATTTCTCTCAAGTTTTCGTCTACTCTCACTGTCAATGTACTCCCCACTGTAAAATAGAGGATTGAATGATTTGGTACAGATCAAAGGTGAAGACCTTGTGGTGAGGAAGCGGTTTCATAAAATATGAAGAAAACTAAGGGTCTGGTGTCTAAGGCGGAGATTTTTGGTTCCTGGTTGATCTGACTATCTAAATACTGAAAATATAAAGAAAATATTGTTTTCTATCTTTTAGATTTTAGTTTATTTTAGACTATACAGCTATTGATTTTCACAATTTAAATCAAAAATCTAAATCTTTCTTCTGAATTATTTATTTCAGCTTTAGATGAAAAAATAGTTGCTTTAGGTCGTAAAAGGAGTTGTAGCTGGTTAAAAACCGAAACAAACCGGTATTAAATCAGAAGCGGTTGATGCGATAGATAGTGATGTAGAAATATTTATAATTTGGTAAAAAAAATAAACTGGAAGGGAAGTAGGAGTGGAGCGGAGACCGGAGAGTACAAACTCCGAAGTAAGCGATGATGGAGCACAGCAGCTGCACATGGCGCTCTCCATCCTCCAAACTCCTCTCATTAAAGTTCGCCGACAGCGACCGTCCTCTCCTCAACGGCACCACCACAAAAGATATTCAACCCCTTCCTCTGCTCTGCTCTTCTCTTTCTCTTTTTCTTTTTCTTTTTGCTTTCGTTTTTGTTTTTGTTTTGCAAGGATGGATTTCTCGTTTAAAAAGGGGATTTCATTTCGCACACATTTTATTCTGGAGGGAGGGAGTAGAATTTTACTGTTTAAAACAGGGAAAGATTCCTGCCTGTGCTTTTTATGGTGCAGAATTAGATTTCATTCGGATTTCAAAAACTACTTGAGTATTGAGTTATTAAAATTCGAATGAAATCAGAATTAGATTTCATTTTATTCTGGAAAGATTCCTGCATGTACGGAGTATTAAGTTATTTCAAATAATTCTACAGGATTTCTCATCTGTACATCAGACTGATCAGAGCACTTAAAACCTACAAAAATGAGTAGTACGGAGTAGATTTTAGAACTGTTTTACAAAAAAAAGTGAGTTTGAAAGTTTGGAACTGAATTTGGGAGTTGCGGTAAAAAAAGATGGGCTTTATGAATTTCAGGGAACGAGACGTGCGAAAGGTTGGGGACGATAGGGACGACGGCGAACCTGCTGGTGTACCTGACCACCGTGTTCCACATGGACAGCGTCCGCGCCGCCACCTTTATCAACGTCTTCTCCGGCACCTCCAACCTCGCACCCCTGCTCGGCGCATTCCTCTGCGACACCTTCCTCGGCCGCTACAACACCCTCGCCGCCGCCTCCGTCGCCTCCTTCGTCGGCATGGTGCTGCTCACGCTCACCGCCGCCATCGGCTCCCTGCACCCCCCGCCGTGCGCGTCGGCCTCGTCGGCGTGTCAGGGTCCCACGCATTGGCAGCTCTCCGCGCTCCTCGCCTCCTTCGCGTTCCTCGTCGTGGGCGCCGGCGGCATCCGCCCCTGCAACCTCGCGTTCGGCGCCGACCAGTTCGACCCGCGCACCGACTCCGGCCGCCGCGGCATCGCCAGCTTCTTCAACTGGTACTACTTCACCTTCACCGTCGCCATGATGGTCTCCGACACGCTCATCATCTACCTCCAGAGCAACGTCAACTGGGCCATCGGCCTCGCCGTCCCAGCCGCGCTGATGGGTCTCTCCTGCGCGCTCTTCTTCATGGGCACGCGCCTCTACGTCCGCGTCCGCCCCGAGGGCAGCCCCTTCACCAGCTTCGCGCAGGTCCTCGTCGCCGCCGCCCGAAAGCGCCGCCTCCCCGCGCCGGCCTCCGCTGACGACCTGTTCGACCCGCCGCACCACAGCAAGCTGGTGGCCAAGATCGCCTACACGGACCAGTTCCGGTGCCTGGACAAGGCCGCCGCCGTTGTGACGCCGGAGGACGCGGTAATACTAGGAGCGGACGGGAGAACGACGACGGCGGCGAACCCATGGCGGCTGTGCACGGTGCAGCAGGTGGAGGAGGTGAAGGTCCTGGCGCGGATCATCCCGGTGTGGTCGTCGTCGATCGGGTACTACGTGGTGCTGACGCAGCTGGGGACGTACACGGTGTTCCAGGCGATGCAGTCGGACCGGCGGGTGGGACGGTTCGAGGTGCCAGCGGGGTCGTTGATAGTGTTCAACATGCTGGCGCTGACGGTGTGGATCCCGGTGTACGACCGGGCGGTGGTGCCGGCGCTGCAGCGGTTGACGGGGCGCGAGGGCGGCATCAGCCAGCTCCAGCGCGTGGGCATCGGGCTGGCGCTGTCGGTGGCGACGATGGTGATGGCGGCGGCGGTGGAGCAGCAGCGGCGCAGAGCTTCCGGCAACATGTGTTGGGCGTGGCTGGTGCCGCAGCAGGTGTTGCAGGGGATATCGGAGGCGTTCTCGGCGATCGGGCTGAACGAGTTCTGCTACAACCAGTTCCCGGAGAACATGAGGAGCGTGGCCGGGGCGCTGCTCCTGCTCGGCCTCGGCGTGGCCAGCTACGCCAGCGGCCTCATGGTCAACGTCGTGCACCGGGCGACGGGCTGGCTGCCGCAGGACCTCAACCGGGGCCACGTCGACCTCTTCTACCTCGTGGTGGGCGCCATGGCTGCGGCCAACCTTGCCTACTTCCTTGTGTGCGCGTGCTGGTACAGGAGCAAGCGAACGGACGCCGGCGACGCAGACGACGCCGACGACGACTCACCGGGAAACGGCCATGACAACAACCGCTTGATCAAGGCCACCAGCGACGTCTGACACTCACTTACTCCATGTGCATAAGCACCAGTGATTTGCAACTATAGGTACACGCGTCGATATCCTCCACGGCAACATTGCATTGCATTGCGTGAGTTCTTTTTCTCTTTGCATTTTGTGCCACAAGAACTACAGGTTTTCTTTAATCGTATAGGCTGTGAAACAAGCCCAAGCCTGAAGCTGAAAGCGTTGTTCCAAAGTTACTTCCTACTATTGATTTGCTTAACAGGGATGACATGGGGTTACAGATATTGATTGTTGATTAATTCACATCCAATAGTGTCCATGTATTGAATATGGGAATATGTGATGAACACCTCCCATAAGAATATGCTAATAGGAATGTCGGACATCTTAATCCATAAGAAAACTATTATCCAAAACACGAATTACCTCTTGGTTATAAGAAGAAAAACGACTTGAGTATGGTAAGTATATTACGAATCGAGATCCTCTGCAGAGGGCAGTCGCCTAATCTAGACCGTTGGACGGAGATCGGACGATGCGAGAGGAGGGCTTCACGCGTGGTGAGGCTTACTTTATAGCAATCGGTGGGGGTTTCGTGGTGGCTTTGTATTGTCTGATCAGTGACAAACGGCTTGGATGGGTGACTACAGAAGATAGTCGCCTCTCTGAAATAAGAGGAACTGTTTTAGTATATTTCACCTACTTGGCTAATTAGACGAGCATGATACCTGGCCCTGATACATCCCTCGTTTCTACAAGGTCAAGTCTAACTCTGGTCTCTGGGTATAAGTATATGGCCCTTGGATGAGGGTTAGCGCATCGAAGCACTCGAACCTCTTCATGAGACTAGCTAGCATATGGTTGCCTCTTCATGACAAGATCACAACCGTTTGGTTAGGATCACAAAGTTTGCACCTACGGACCAATTTTGTTGAATCAGTCAAAGGTAATCAGATGATGTCCCGAGCAAATATCCACCGTAGGTGCTCATTCTTCTTAATTTCAAAGCATGGTTTAGATGCTAGTTGCTAAGATTGATGTATTAAATATGAGATATACAATTCATAGAAATACACTAACATAATTAAATACCAGACAACTTAATCGTTCAAATCCGGTGATTACCTCTCGTTTATTAAGAGACGTACAAGCAGATTTAAGATTTTTGATGTTGGGGAAGCCTAACGTCAGTGAGCACTCGACGGATCCTTGCTATCTCGCTGGGATCCGATGGTATGGAGCGGATCTTTACAGTAGTTAGGACCTACTTCGCAGCGGTTTAAGATAGGGTTTCATGGTAGTCGAGGTGAGCTTTGCACCATCGATCCTAGCGGGACGACTAGATGCTCCCCGACGTTAGAGGAGCCAGTTCCGTAGAGGCACGTGAGCGTTGTATATTCTCTGGATGCAAAAAACTCAGGCTAACCAGATGTGCACGTTTTCTAAGCTAGTAAACAATACTCCCTCTATCCCATAATATAGAAATTTAGGACCGGGTGTGACATTTCATAGTACAATAAATTTGGATAGTGATATTATTCAGATTCATTATACTATAAAATATCATATCCGGTCCTAGGTTGCCATGTTACAGGACAGAGGGAGTACAATTTATGAAAAACTTGCTATATAAAATTTGCAAAAAAAAACTCGTTTATCAACTTTTAGTATCAATAGATTTATTCGTTTAAACCCTTAAATAATTGCAGTAAACTTAGTTTCATCAATAATGCAAAAGACATGTTCAAATTTATCTATTAGTACAACTAAACTCCACTAGAAGCCGCCGCCTGCATCCATCCACGGCTCTGCCTGCTGACTGTATACAGCATTGTCATGTTGCAAATAACTCCTTTTCCGGGCTCCGGGGATGCATGTTTGAATCCTTAAAAAACGCAGCGCTAGTTGGGTGGTGGAATGAATCGGATTGGAGTTTGAATCAGCCTCCATCCCTTGCTGCTTCTGTTTCAACGGCCCACCATCATCAACGGCTAGTGATCTCCTTCTTCTTCTGTTACAACTTACAAATACACATAGGATGTGTTCGGTGATCGAACGAGATTTTGTAGAGTTATACCGTATACTCTAGATAAGAAAAAACAGGTCTAGTTGAGTCGCATATATTGAATAGAAAAGGGTTTGTTTAGTTTATCTGAAACTATATGAGCAGATACATGTAAATGATTTTTTATTTGGTATATTGAATACGAGACTGTATGGGCGGATACAGGTTAATTTCAGTACAGCTAACAAGTGGACCCTATGGTATAGTAGTCGAATCCTGTCGTTCTAGATAGGAGTGGAGCCCGATTCGAACATATCCGCACAGCTAGAATAAGTACGTATTCTTGAAACTGTGGATGCAGGTTGAATCTGTTCGTGCGAGCAACCAAATACTTTGAATATACGATACAATTTTGAATATCTGTAGCAGATTCGACGCAAATTCAATAGCTTGCTACGCACAGGTGTAGAATTTTTGTGTGTAGGAAGAAAGGCATCACCTTCACCTGTAGCTGTACGTGAATCCAGTGCAGACGTGCAACAGCATTGCTCACTGACAGGTATGACCGCCCTCAGTCTGGAGCCCACATGTCGGATGGCAGACAGTAGCTCATCACTTCACTCCACCTTTCAAAAGCCTCCCCCCACTCTCACTCACCCAGCCACCCTCTCTTCCTCGCTCCGGACACACACACACACAAAGAGAGAGTGAGAGAGAGAGAGAGAGAGAGAGCGAGTGAGAGAGAGATGCATCAGGCCATGGCCATGGACAACACCAACAGCAGCAAGATGAAGATGAAGCTCATGGGCGCCACCCTCGTCGCCGCCATGGCCGCGTCACTGCTCTGCTCCGCCTCCATGGCCCTCACCCCGGACGGTACTCTGCGGCACTGCGCATCCACGGATGAACATGCTGCATTCGTCATCCCTTGCTTCCAATCTCCCCAACTAAAGTAGCTGCTGTTTGTGACCAAGGTTTTTCCTCCTCCTTGCAGGCCAGGCCTTGCTCGACCTCAAGCTCGCCTTCAATGGCAGCACCCAGCGGCTCACCAGCTGGAAGCCCACCGACCCCAATCCCTGCGGCTGGGAGGGCATCTCCTGCTCCTTCCCCGACCTCAGGGTCCAATCCATGTCTGTTCCAATTGCCTTCTTGCATTTCTCCATTTTTAGATTAGCCACTTCTTTCCTTTTTTTTTTCTCTTCTTTACACTTAACAACATTTTCTCCTCTTGTCTTTTCCCTTTTGCCTATCTCAAATCTGCATTATTCCAGCAACATGCTCAGTTACCGATGTGTTCATTGGATTCCTTGCCCCTGAAAAATCTCTTCTTTTTTTTCCTGCCAGAAATCTCCCCTACATGCAGCTTGGTGGCATCATTTCACCTAGCATCGGGAAGCTCGACAGGCTGCAGAGGCTGTAAGATTTTTCTCCTCGCCGCACAAATCAAGCTCTACCTCCTCCTCTGATTTTTTAACTCCCTTTTGTTCAGAGCTCTGCATCAGAACAGCTTTCATGGCCCAATCCCTGCAGAGATCAAGAATTGCACCGAGCTCAGAGCAATGTACGTTACTATGATCTTAGCTTGGTTCCATCTCCATCTGTTTGGTGATCAACTGACACTCAATGTTCAGACACCGTTGAAATAAAATGTGGATGCTTGACTGGTGCAGTTACCTCAGAGCCAACTACCTGCAAGGAGGCATCCCTTCAGAGATTGGAGAGCTCATTCACCTCACAATCTTGTAGGTTCTTACCGAACTTTCCTGATTTCATCGATTTCCTCTTATCATTGATCTAATCTAAAGTGTGTCGCGTGCAGGGACTTGTCGAGTAACCTGTTGAGGGGGACAATTCCGGCGTCCATCGGTAGCCTCACTCACCTTCGTTTTCTGTGAGTCTCTTGGTGCATAAATTCCTCACGCTATCTTCTTGGCATTGCTAACACCGTAGGAACAAATGCTGGTGCAAATCTCTAAAAAACGCGTATGCTCGTTTGTATTTCAGGAATCTGTCCACCAATTTCTTCTCTGGAGAGATCCCAAATGTTGGTGTCCTCGGAACCTTCAAAAGCAGCTCGTAAGCTTAGCTTTGGCCCCATGTCCTTCTCTACTTTCTTTAATGCAAGGCTGCTCTTTATGATGTGGGAGGATAGCTGTTGCAAATATGAGCAAACTGATGCATTTGTGGTGCTGTTTGGACAACCTGTATTGAATGCCATGATGTGTTTCTTCACATGACGAGTCGGTGGCGTTTTTCAGGTTCGTCGGGAATCTGGAGCTTTGTGGATTTCCCATCCAGAAGGCTTGCCGTGGAAACCTCGGGTTTCCTGCCGTTTTGCCGCACTCCGATCCCCTCTCCTCGTCTGGCAAGCCTTCCATTTCAAGGCCATGTTCTCAATGTTGGAGCTCTTTTCTCCAACTGTTGGTGGCAAAGTGTGTGACTAACTAACTGATTGTGCCATGTCTCTGCCACAAACAGGTGTTTCACCAATCAACAACAACAAAACGTCGCACTTCCTTAATGGCATTGTGATTGGCTCAATGTCAACCATGGCTCTCGCATTGATCGCGGTACTAGGCTTCCTCTGGATATGCCTCCTGTCTAGGAAGAAGAGCATTGGTGGAAGCTATGTTAAAATGGACAAGCAAACCATCCCAGATGGTAATAAAAATCAGCGCATCTGCGGTCACTAATTACTGCCTGTTCAGACTCACTTCATGGAGACTAATTGCTATCTGTGGTGTCCTTACTTAGGTGCAAAGCTTGTGACGTACCAGTGGAACCTTCCATACTCATCAAGTGAGATCATCAGACGGCTGGAGCTGCTTGATGAAGAGGATGTGGTCGGTTGTGGTGGTTTTGGTACTGTGTACAAGATGGTGATGGATGATGGCACAGCATTTGCTGTCAAGAGGATCGACCTCAACCGCGAAGGGCGTGACAGGGCCTTTGAGAAGGAGCTTGAGATTCTGGGCAGCATTAGGCATATTAACCTTGTCAATCTGCGAGGATACTGCCGCCTTCCCACAGCCAAGCTGCTCATATATGATTTCTTGGAGCTGGGCAGTCTGGACTGCTACCTTCATGGTAAGCCCATTGTCACGCACATACTGTTCCATGATCATGGATGCAGCTACATCAACTGTTCAACGCCGTCTTATGGTACCTGATTCTCAAACACACTGTGCTACTAATTCAGGAGATGCTCAGGACGAGCAACCATTGAACTGGAATGCACGGATGAAGATTGCGTTGGGCTCTGCTCGAGGGCTGGCGTATTTGCACCACGATTGTTCACCTGGGATTGTCCACAGGGACATCAAAGCGAGCAACATCCTTCTGGACAGAAGCTTGGAACCCCGTGTATCGGATTTCGGCCTTGCGAGGCTACTGGTAGACAATGATGCCCATGTTACCACTGTTGTGGCGGGTACTTTTGGATACCTAGCACCAGGTACTTTTCTCTATTCGAAACTCTGATGCTTTCGAACAAAACAAAAGATCATGTTGTGTCCTGTAAAATACTACATGGAGAACTCTATCTACGCCGCACCCATTTTTTGGAACCATATTAGGAGCTTATGGCTGCAAGTAGGATCAGTAAACTACTAGAGATAAATTTATTAGACAAATCATGTTTTAGAACAACACAAATCTTGCCTTTTTCATCCTATGTTGAGCACCTGCCATCCAGATTGACATAGGCATTTTAACTTTATGGACAGAATACCTGCAAAATGGCCATGCTACTGAAAAATCAGACGTGTATAGCTTTGGAGTGCTTTTGCTTGAGTTGGTGACTGGAAAGAGGCCTACGGATTCGTGCTTCCTCAAGAAGGGACTGAACATTGTTGGCTGGGTAAGCACTTGATGTATCTTTCCCCCTCCTATGAATCTTGAAAGGGACAAAAGCAATCTGAATTCTCAACTTTCTTCGACAGCTGAACACGCTAACTGGGGAGCATCGGCTGGAAGAGATCGTCGATGAGAACTGTGGCGACGTGGAGGTTGAGGCGGTGGAAGCGATCCTCGACATTGCTGCGATGTGCACCGACGCAGACCCAGGGCAGCGTCCATCGATGAGTGCCGTCTTGAAAATGCTGGAGGAAGAAATCCTGTCACCCTGCATGAGTGAGCTCTACTATGAGCAGCACCTGGAACTCTAGTGTGAGTATGATGGTTGCAACTCATGATTGCGGTGAGAAGCAACAGTTTTGTAGATATATGATGATGAACCGTGTAGGAGTGTAGCTGGACAAGTGCAGCTTCCCATCTTCTTTTGTGCTCAACTGGTTCTTGCGGCAGAACCAAATCACTGTTGTCTGTACATAATGAGACATGTGTTCATCCGTTTTCATTCCTTTTTATCAGTCTGTGTGGCTGCTGCAAATCCACTTGAACCAAATCACATAAAGTTGGATATCAACCAGGCAAGCAAGAAGAAAGGATGCAAGCCAAAGCAAGAAATGAGTAGCACTAATTTGGAACACGAATACACGATAACCATAGGCACATTTTGTTATTACTTTCTGATAACTTGAGGATTCTCACTTGGTACTTTTTATACAACATCTGGGTGAGTGGCTCCAAATATTCCAGGCTTGCATGGCGATCTTGGTAGATGTAGCTCACCAGGCTCCAAACCAAACAAAATTATAGGCTTTGATTAGCAGTTGCAAGCAAACAAAATGTACAGTGAAGCAAGGACGGAGAGACCGAGAGGGGTAGGCACGGGAGCGAAACTAGCACAATGCTCCAGGAAGAAGATGAAAAAATTGGAGTGGGTGCACGCTTCCATTCTTCCATGGCACTTGAGAAGTGAGCCCCTCATCAAAATCTCCAACTCTTTTGAAAGCTTCCACAACAAAGAGAATATAATAACAAGCAGCAAGATCTGAACTCTGTCAACGTGCTACTAGTAAGCACTACAGTGGTTCTCAAGTCAGGTAGATAATAGTTCTCGAGGCTCAAGATCAAGCATGAAAAATCCAATCTTTCAGTAAACCAGAACAAGGTGAAATCCTCAAATCCCCTCTCAGAAGCCAGAGAAAATGAAAAAAAGGGGGGGCCATTGCCATGACAGAATGGTGGAGCCACCTGCAGTCTTTAGCTAGGGAGGCTTTTGAAAGGCCTGCCTGTGTGCCAAATGCTTCCAGACACTGCTTAACACAACACATGGATGCAGCCATGGCATGCAAGGTCTGCTGCTGCTGCATGCTCTACTCACTAATGGAGTTGGACAGAGCACTGGTACCAGTAGAGCATTCGTAGTGGCGTCAAAACCCTGGCACCGTGATGGAGACAAGAGTAGTAGTACACTAGTACCAGTAGTAATTTTTGCAAGAGCATAGTTAAGGGGAGGCCTGGCCCTCATGTCCATGGCCGTTGCAGGTTTGACAGGCTGGTAACTGGGACAAGGTTACAGGCAGGGCAGGAGTAACTGTAGCTCGGATTTTGGCCCACGATCTGACGGAGACACGAGGCTTGCGTGAACGTTGGGATCCACCTGCTTCAGCTTGTCAGTTGTCATCAGGGTTGGGTTGGGTTGGTCGTGTTCTTTTTCAGTTTTTCTTGCTCCCTGGTCCTGGAGGCAAGAGATTGATCTGGGAATGTCCATGGTCAAAACCTGTATAAGGGAAAAAAAGAGACCCACATGAGAGGTAGTCTGATCTGAATCTGCTTGTCATTTATCTTGAGAAATGAACATGTAATACAAGATGGAAACTTGAAGAGATCAGTAACAAACAAATAGTGCAGTTACTAGTTTGTAGTATTGGTGTACTTGTATATGGATGAGACTACAATCCATACGTCCTACAAAACATAAAAAATCGGACGATATTTCAGTATTCAGTGAAAAATGTTTTGTTGCTTGATAAAAAATCTTAGATGAAGCATTAAAACATCATCCAATTTTTACACTTTCTATGACACACTAGACGAAGCATTGACCCCAATACCTAACGAGGAAAGGCATGAAAGGTAGATAATTTACTTTATATTCTAACACTCCTCCTCACGCGAGACTCTATTAAATCTCAAGCGTAGAATAGAAGTGGACTGCAATTTTTATTTAAGTGCGTGCTAGCCAATATTCAGACTCGAGACCTCTGGCTCTGATACCATATTGAGTTACATGCACCGACCAATTCAACCCAAAAGATTAAACTGATAAAGAAAAACTGACAATTCACTTTATATTCTATCACTAATAGCATGTGCAGTAATTGCTACGACCATCATCAGCTCCTCAAACCTGCATTTAATTCGTGAAGGACAACAATGTAGGCAGGCATGTAAATATCGGAAACTCTTGTGATTAGAGACGGGGCAAATGCATGATTGCAACAAACAGACGGACAATGAAGTGCAATGCCATGTCTTGTTAATCCACATACTTAAAAGGACAAGATTGAAGAGCAATTACACCCTCGGTGGCGGGCGTACTCGACTGCCCGATGGCTAAGCTGCTAGGGTTAGGGGTTAGTTAGACCCCTGTATCTGTATGATGGGTTGGAACGGGGAGAGTTGGGAGGAAGAACAAGCGAATACTACTGCGTGGCAGATACGATGGAGTACAAGAGTAGACATATTTTGGGCCTGGCCCATATGTTCAGCCCGGCCGGCGCACGCCGCCCGGCGCGCCCGCGCACATCACCATCGGCGACGGCGGCAACATCGAGGGCCTCTCGCCGACGAGATGACGCGGCCG
>KE372673.1:240430-254567 GCA_000418225.1 Zizania latifolia
TGATGTGCTGTTTGCAGCAACGTCCGGCAGACAATGACCGCTATGTTAGGAATTGCCGCAACGGGAGGTCGCCGAAGGAGACGAGATGGTGGTTCCATGATGACAAAGTGTAACAGGAACTGGTTGGCAGTTGTGGGCATCCATAGGCCGTTGCTCGCCAGTCGGCTGAAATCTCTTCCAAGGGGAGATGGAGATGACTTTAGGCTTACTTTAAAGCACCTCTCTATTGAACTGAACCGCCAAGCTTAACATGCTGGGATGGTTTGTACATGAGTTCCAAACGTGTTGAATCGTGAATATAATATTTCCGCAAGTGATTATACAGAATAAGCAAGTGTACCATGTCAATTCTCTGATTAATATGAGCTCAAAAGGAAGAGCATATTTAACAATGTCAATATAGTTTGCTCGTGTCCACTTGCTATGTTCTGCCTACGAATAAATAATAATCTGTTGAACTCATAGTGGTGCTAGTTCCTCGCACCATTTCTGTCTCCCACTCTCCATCTGTCAACCCGAAGGGCAAACTGCAATGTGAAATTTTAGGTTTTGTAAGTTCCTGTTTCAAGAGGTGACTGTACAATGGAAGCTATTGAATGGTTGTGCAACTCTAGCGTTTGTTTGGGCTGTTAATGATGGTGAGGGGTGATGCATGTGTTTGTGAATCTGTGGTGGATGATACTCTGGTTGAGCTATAGATTCTGGAAAAGCTGTCGTGAGCTGTGAAAAAGCTACCGTGAGCTGTGAGCTGTGAAAAAGCTGAGAAGCTGTTTGGTTAGAATAACTATGGATTTCTATTTTGGTAGCTCATGGTGTTTTGCTACATTATTAATATATAATTTTACATGTAAATCATTGTAATCATAAAATTTTGTAATGTTTATACTAAAACTATACATTTTTGAATTACACTAAAATAACACATTTTACTAAAATTTTACCTTTTTAAATTTTACATGAATTGGTATGTTGTAATAGTATGGTGGGTAATTTTTATTCAAAGTTGAACTGAGAAGCTGTGAAAGTTGAGTCTTTCTAGCTTTTAGTTTGTTCTAAAAAAACTGGTTGGCTCTTGGAACTGTTTGGTTCAGTTTTTAGCTTCCTGTCCTGAACCAAACACAGTCTTACTAGACGAAACTGTTTAAGATAATTATATTTGTATATGTAACTGTTTATATATATATATAAATTATTTTCTGTACACGTGAAGTCGTCCTATGAATCGATTCTTAACCGTACTTGGGAGCCTCTACCCATACACCAAGGCAAAAATTCGCTCAGAGTCGAATCCAAGACCTTAAAAGGTGCTACTTGGTCATCTTAACCCAAGTAACTGCATATATTAAATCTCAAGCTTTGATTCTACTGGTGAGAAAGGTTGTCAGCTAAGATGACCAAGTCCAGTAAGCAGCAGCCACGGGGCGTATTGGGGGCACATAATTCAAAGGGAAGCTTCTGTGATTTAGAGAAATCAGGCTTGTAATGGCGACAAATGAGTTGGCGAAAAGAGAGAAAATACGATAATTGAGTAGTTTAGGAAGGAAGGCGGGGGATTCTCAGTGTCAGGGTCAGCGAGTTGGACGTCAGTTTCATGGACGTTCTGCGTTCTGACATCCGGCCATGACCGGCGCCCGGAGGTTTCTGGTTCCAAGAAGGAGAGTAGTTGTTTGTTAGAGTGGCAAGACAAAGAAGACGTCCTCTTGTAGATGTACAAGTAGCTACGGACCATTGATCTCTTTCTTGTAGGAAGTGGTGAGCCAGCAATGGAGAGCGCAGGCGAGGTGCGGCACTGGAATGCTGACGTCAACGGCATCTCCCTCCACGTCGCCGAGCAGGGCCCCGCTGACGGCCCGGCGGTGCTCCTCCTCCACGGCTTCCCGGAGCTCTGGCTCTCGTGGAGACGCCAGATGGCCGCCCTGGCCGCCCGCGGCTTCCGCGCCGTCGCCCCCGACCTCCGCGGCTACGGTGACTCCACCGCCCCCGCCGACCCCGCCGCCTACACCATACTCCACATCGTCGGCGACGTCGTCGCCCTCCTCAGCCACCTCAGCCTGCCCAAGGTGCGGCCTTTTTTCCTCCCCTCGTCGCTATCCGATTCTTGATTTCCTGGCCACGCCGGCGAGCTAGTCGCTGAGATGTGCGCGTGCTGGGACTGGAAGGTGTTGGTGGTGGGGCACGACTGGGGCGCGCAGGTGGCGTGGCATCTCTGCCTGTTCCGGCCGGACTTGGTGTGCGCCGTCGTCGTCCTGGGGGTGCCCTTCTTGCCCCGGGGGCCTCGCCCAACGACGGAGTCCTTTGCGGCGAGCGACGGGCTCTACATCATGCAGTTCCAGGTGCCTCAACTCACCTCTCCTGCTTAAAATTAAATTACTCTCTTTTTGTAAGCGATCAACATAAGCTAAGTTACTATTTTAACTAATATTTTACATAAAAGATCGAATTGCAAAATGGACCTATGGAATCGATGGAGAGAAACGCTTGCACGGTTGCACCTTTTAACTTGAAACAAACAGCGTATAGTCTGAATGTCTGAAGAAGATGAAGATTTCATTGCATACTCCTAGCAACTGCAAGTCTTTCAAGATACGTGCAAATACGTCGTAATGAAATGCAGTGTGCACCAGTCCTGGTAAATTAGGCTGGAGGGATGTGAATATTAGCGGTAGATAACATAGTTGGCTGCTTGATTCTTTGTAATCACTTACTAGTAGCTCAGATTCACAGAAACTTCAGATTTTGTAAGTGACGTATTACATCTGAAACTGTGATCTAGTCCTGTCTTCTTCTCAATATAGAGAGGAATAAATACTATCTTTTGTTTCATACATATATAAGAGGATAAAATATTTCAATAATTGGGATTTGGGATACCATCTGTAATTTCGTGTTCTTGACTCAAACAGATTCCCATGCTCAGGTCCATGGTGGCACCATAATGATTAGCTTGTATTAGCAGCAGCAATCTTTTTTTAGGACATGTACATGTCAAAAAAGTATTGACGTAATTCAATCTCATGTTTGCAGGAGCCCGGGAGAGCTGAAAGAGCATTTGCTCGTTACGATGTCACAACTGTGCTGAAAAAGTTCTTTTCCATTGATATCGACGATATGACTGCTCCTCCTGGAGTGGAGTTCATAGACTTCCTTGAGGCACGTCCTTCAATTCCATGGATTACTGACGAAGAACTTGGCCAGTATGCTGAAAAGTTTCAGAAATCTGGGTTCACTGGACCCCTCAATTACTACCGCATGATGGACACGTAATGTTTTCGACCATTTGTTGCATGTGTGCCTTCTGTTTGATTTAGCTCAACTGTAAGTCTGTAATGTACGGCAAATGCAGGAGCTGGAGACTTACTGCACCATGGCAAGACGCAAAAGTTATGGTGCCAGTGAAGTTCATCTATGGTGACAAGGACATTGGCCTCAAATCTTATGGAATTGGCCATTTTGTCAAGAGTGGCGCATTCAAGTCCTATGTTCCGAACCTTGAGATTGTCATCATTGATGGCCACCATTTCCTCCAGCAAGAGCAAGCTGAGAGAGTGAATTCGGAGATATTGTCCTACTTCGACAAGTTTACTGGTGAGGAGACATGAGCTCAATGTTCATCAAACCATGCATGGGAAAAATGAATAATGTATTGTAGGAAGCTACTAAGATTTCTGGGAGCTTGCATTCTTCTTTTTTGAACAGCAAATGGTGGAGCTCACAGTACCCTGTACTTCTTCAATAAATGTGAGAGCTAACCATTTGTTACCTTGAATGAATAAATGTATAAGCTGTTGCTAAGTCCTATCTATTTTACAACCATGTGTTCCAAGTTAGCCCTCCAATGCAAAGGGAGCAAGGAACCTGAGGATTGTATGTGTAATCCTGTAATCCATGTGTCACAGCTTGTAAGGTAATGCAGATAGTGAGTGACCAGTGAGGCAGTGAAGTTCTGAAACAGCTCACTCATGCTCTTGCTTATGGGTTTGCTGAATTCAGAGTGAACTGTGAAATCAGAGAGTGACTTGAGTGTGCTAGGTATCTCTTATAAAAATTGTTGAAGTTGTGTGATGAACACATGCAATTTTTCTGTTTGCCAGGATACAACAAAGATCCAGTATATCCCTGTTCCTCGACCCTGGGCCGGAGTGATCATATTTTAGGCAAGATGCACACTGGACACTGCAAAATCGATAATTGGTCTAAGGCAGGGGAAAATCACATCTTGTTTTTTGCGGGGAGGGGAAATTACATTGATGAGAAAGGTTTTCACTGTCCAGCCCATTTCTGATCTCTTTTTTGCTTGGCTGGTCTCGTTGCAGATCAGATGACATCTCACAAACACACTCTGAACTCGTTGAAATCTCAGGAGCATGTCTGTGTAAGCATTTCTCCATGGTTAAGGCTCAATGGGAAAAACAAACATGAACAGAAACAATATGATCTGGTAAAGAAGAATCAAAGTTCAGAAGAGAGAGGGAGGAAAGAACAAAATGTGATCATTGATAAGTGGGCCAGACCAGATAATGTTGTGGTGCTGCAAGATTCTTGTCAATTATTGAGACAATCACTGATCAGTTCCCTCACGCCATAGGCCACGGTCCCTGACCGGCTGCAATAATGCTTTCATCACACTCATCATAATGCCCTGAATAAATTAAGTTGTCAACAACTAAAAAATTGAAAGCTACAAGATTAGGATTGGCTAATCCACCAATGGCCAGACCCAGCTGCCTGCTTCTTTGGAGAAAGATCGAGCTGCGTGTACGCGTGTGTCCTGGACTCCTGGTTAGTGTACTTGTGATAGTGCCATTGCTGATACCCTCACAAAAACAGTAGCACTGTCCTTAGCCGCCCTAGAAAAATAATGCACAAGGGTTCATCTATCCCTTTGTGGCCCATGTATAGATTCATAAATCTGTCCCAAGATTCAGCACAAACTGTTCTTGAGTCAATAACTCACTAACATATGAGTAATGGGTGAGAGTTAAACACATTTTTCACGAGGGGATTGAGGATTTGAGGTGCTTGTTGTTCCAGCGTCCCAACCTCTAACCACCACCTGAGCAGTGACGGCATTTGCTCATGCAGAATTGCAGAAATTAAAATGCGACCGGTGCAGGTGAGAGGTCATTATCCTGCAGTCCACTGTGCTACAAGCTGCATGCGTCTGCTAACTATATTATTCTTGTGTATCCAGTCACAGAGGCCGGCGAATGAATCGTGACAACTAGCTGCTTATCCTGAAATAAAACTTGTTTCAGTTAGATAGTTATCCAGAAATTAATCACTCACACAAGTAAGGTACAAATGTTTTTTTTTTTTGGTATCAGCGATGGCGGTAATCGAAATTAAGCTTACCCCGTTATATTAGTAGAGCTGTAAGAATTTCCAACTGTTGGTTGTTTCATATATAGTCCTAGTCCAATGTGATTTTGTAAGTTGAGTCATAAGAGCTGTATTTAGCTACGATTTGAGAGCACTTCCACCGTGACTTTGTCACTGGTATGTGGGCTCGATGGTATTAGGGTCCGCATGTCAGTATCAAAGACCGTGAAATCGACTGCAGAGAGATCGTTTCATATTTTTACATGTCAATAGAACACGAGGCATTCTGTTGGCAAGACCAGTAACCAAAAATTCCCACCAAACTCATTCACGTGATTTGGTTAGTATCGAAAGTTCAAAACCCAAAACCTTGTTGCTTTGCATATTAAAATACAACAGGAAAAGATTAAAAAAGAACCTTAATTACCCCCAACTTCGACAAATGGACTGCATACACTCTAACCAAGCTAACATCCAAACAAGTGAGAGAAGAGCAGCATGATATGAGCATGCTGCGTGCCCAATAGAGAAGAGCACAATTTCTTGGCATGTTGTACAATTGCTTGGCATGTTGTATGATAAGAGCATGCTCCAAACATTTCAATGTTTTTGGAAAGGTTCCACAGAAATCTCTCATCTATTTCAAAAAGAAGAACAAGAACAAGGAGACTTATCATCTGCGAGCTGTTATCTGATTTGGTAGTTTACATGTGGAGAAACCGGTTACAATTGAGCTAAGCTACCATATGTACAATTGTCTCTCCCTACAAGCTAGACTGATAAATCACTAGTACACTGTTCATGCTCTGAACCCATCCATGGAGCCTGGTCTTGCTGCAGCTATATCCTATATATGCCTGCCTATATAGCCGGTAGCCCTGTAGCTGGGTGCTCACTGCTCAGATTAATCTGGACCCATTGATGATGTTGTGTCAATGGGGCCTGTGATGAACCAGCCAGCATCTCTGTATCAGCAACTTTTTTCTGCACTGCTTCCAGTACCAGGTTTTGGAGGCACATGTTTTTAATGGCGCACAGTTCGCAATTGATAGCTGCAACTCCTATCTTGCTGCCTTCTGAACAGAATGTTGCGATGAACAGAGCAAAGCTGCAACATATTTGAGGTGCATCTGCACCTTCTGATAAAAATCTGACCTCTGATGAACCTGCAAAAGTTCTGAAGAGCCCATAAATTATGCCCCAGGTTTTTCCTGTAACCATGCAATTGTTTTGTATCTTGTTTCAATGAGAAACTGGGGCATGAGAGGAATACTGCTGCTCTAACTAAACCTCAAGATTTGAGAGGTAAGTACACAATAATTAGGTTGTTATTATAAATAAAACTGAACAGTGGCTTCAGGACAACTAGAGCTAGATCAGCTGAAACAGTGGCGCTTAAATGCCTAGCGGATCAAGCTGAGTTTCGGTGCACTAATCTTGCTGTTTTTTTAGGAAAGTTGCCTGTATTGTTGAAAGTCCTTATCAATGTCTTAAGCTTGCAGGAGTTAATATTGTACTTAATTCAGAACTTCCAATTGCACATATGGAACTAACTCAACTTGTTTCAGTAGTGTGCTGTGTGTGCTAGCCTGCTAGGTGCCAAATATACGCAATAACAGACAACAAAATTGCTCCAAAACCAAAAGTCTGTGGAGTTATTCAGAGCTCTAGGGCACAGATAGAGGGGCAGACCAATGGGCAGTTGTGTTGACAAGTAAATGTTGACAGGGCAGAACAACAGTGGCATCCTCTCCTCCTTGATGTATGCATGCACTGTAATAGTGTAATGTACCTGCCCTCTGGAAAAGCCAATGATCCCAGTAGTAGGGTTCCTAGCACTGAACAAAGAGGAAAGCTTTGACCGAACGTAAGAGTGCAGAGAGCCTATGCATGCTCCTTGTCCTTGACATGGCAGTATACACTATACAGTAGTTGTACTTAATACTCCTAGACCTACTACTATGCATGCAGTCATGCAGATACAGTAGTTGTACTTATGTGCTTTATGTATCAGGTACACAATTGAAATGCCCTAGTGAACAAGTGTTTAGATGTCCATAATTGAAACTATCAAAGCGATGTGTTTGCTCCAAAAGGGAGACAGAGAAAGATGTCTCGGTCAGAGAACTTGGTCATGCATGCTGTGCATGGCGAATTCTTTCTCCCGGTTGCACTCAATGACTGATATATGCATATGTATATTTATATGCATGCATATATCATCTGGAATTCTGGATGATGTTTCCGTTTACATGATGGATGCATCTATCACCGTCGATGCAACGAAATGAAAGCTGGCGTCTAGGCCTAGGAGTTGCCGAAGATCGTCATGTTGGTCTCTTTCCAAGCGAGTTTCTTCTTCTTTCGATCTCTTGCGCCAGATGTATCCGGCCGATCGACAGAGACGCCGATCGAATTGTTATGTCGGTTTCGTGTATGATTCACACGCACACGCACACGCACACGCACTCTGATATGTACTTTTATCAGAATTTCGACCCTAATCAAAACTTTCAGCTAGAATTCAGTTTGAACATTGGGGGAGGATGCTGAATTCTGGTCACATCTGTTCATCAAAATATAGGTGAACTGTGAAAGGACGGATGGATTAAAATAGATTGAGATGGGCAGGCATCATATGCATGGTGAAAAGCTCAAGAGCAAATTGCATTTTGATGTGCCTTAGCTTTCTTCTTTGAATCGATTGCACAGTGTGATTTGGACACGCGCTTTAGAGTTTGACAGGGTCTAAAGTCTGTTTGGTATGGTTTTAGTTTTATCTAGAAACATAAATATTTCAGTTTGTTTCTAGAAACGTTTTTGAGTCTTGAATCAGAATCACTTGCAAAATTATTTGGCTTCAATAGTTTCAGTTTGTAGATTCTCCTGAAATAAACTAGAATCACAAAAAACTATCTAGGAGACCATTCTGATCCGTAGTAGAAAAAAGCAGAAGCACTAGAAATGTTTCGACGCCGAATCGCTTCGCTACTACTGTGTTTGGCACCGATTCTGATGATTCTCTTTAGAAACGGAACTGATTTCGGCTACCAAACGGGGCCTAAGATCCAAATAGTTCTCTGCAAATTCAAAGATGGATATATGTAGCCCCCCACCTAGAGCTGCCAAGCTGAATTAAACAAACACGAATACTTTGTTGTGAAACTTCCCTCGCAACAAATTAACAAGCAAATGAAAAACCGGATCTTGCTTGTGTGGCACAAACACTTGAATGCTAATTTGTTTAGTCCGCATTTGACAGGACTTTGTCCAGGCGTAGCTAAAATAAGGGCAAAATCAAGATATTGTTTAGACGCTTCTAATCCTCTCGTCTGCAAGACATTATATTTTAGTCTGAATAATATACAACCGTTTGGTGGTTTGGATATTGACATGGTTGAGACAACAGCAATCTATACTAGTACATTGATGGTGATCTGGTTGGTTAAGTCAATTTAAGTTAATCATACGTGGACTTTTGGATCTTATCCAGGAATTTTCAATGTCAATTGTCTATGTATTGTGGACTGATCATCGCTGGGGACATTTGCAAAATGACACGGCGCCAAACAAACCATCCACGCACACACGTACATATGTTACCTATTCTTTTCACGCACTTGTGTAAATGGTGAAAAGGAGAGAATAGTTAACATGTTTATTTGCCTAGCTAGTTGATACATGATAGCAATGGCCGGTCACCATCATTAGTTAATTCCTTTCCTGCTTAATTCTGTTCCTTAACTTTCTCATCTCTTGAACAAGTCATTACATTTTAGCATCACACACACGCATGCTGACATGCATGTAAAACAGGTTCAAATAAGGTGTAGTAGGTTAAGTGCCTGTTTGTTTCAGTTTTTGGTAACTGCAGGCTACAACTACTTCTAGAATCTAAAACTGAAATAAATGGTCCAGATTATAGACCTTAATTGTGATAATCAATAGCCGTAGAAACTAAAAATAAACTAGAATTCATAAGTTGGGAAACACCAGCTTCTTTATATTTCCACCAACTATATACTTAGACTAGCCAATTACTCAGACTAATCAGCTAGATACTAAGATCAGCTAGCTACTAAGAATCTTCAGTTAAAACCAAGACGAATCTAGAAAAAAAAATTACCTAGCATCCCATGTATACCACTATATCATAAATTAAATCTATAATATTCTTATTATCAAGCAATATATTCAATAGTAATATATACTCTCTAGTAAGAAAATATATGACTTCCTAATCAAAATACAGTTAAACTTTTTAAGTTTTTAATTGTTAGTAAGTTCAATAGTAATGTATACCACTGTTAGATGCTGTTTAATTACTATAGGCTTGACAGCTAAGCTCTTCTAGGTGTCCCGTTGGTTATGCCAACGGGTGTCCCACATGTATATACATGGGGTTTAGTATGTGAAAAATAGAAATGTACCTGTGTCCTATGCACCATGTGGAGTATATGTAGATCCACCCCTGGCTAAAACAAACAGATCCTAAATTACCTTGGATAAGATAACATCAGCTACATAACCCCTGCAACTGATTGTTCCGCAGAGATCTGTCTGAGCTGAGGCACGGGACAAGATTTGCTTCATTCGCACATGGAAACCAAATCAAACAAAGCCCCTGGTCAGCTAAGATGACCAAGTCCAGTAAGCAGCAGCCACGTGGCGCATTGGGGCACATAATTCAAAGAGAAGCTCGTGTGATTTGGAGCAATCAGGCTTGTAATGGCGACAAATGAGTCGGAGAAAAGAGAGAGAAAATAGGATAATTAATAGTTTAGGAAGGAAGGCCGAGTAAGCAAGCAGCTTCCTCCCACACTAAACTGAAGCAGGGCCATGACAGCAACGCCTACCCTCCTAATTAATCTAATTGTGTGGCTAATATCGATTAATCACCCCCACGTCACTCCCACCTCAGCAGCAGCTTAGCTTATACAGACGCATGCAGGCTCTCTGAGCTGAATTGCACCTTCAGACTTGACAGAGCCCCTGTTTGTAAAACTGGGACAGATATATAGGATTATAATTACTCAATCATTTACTTATTTGTTGTGTTTTTATGTTTATTTATTTTGTCCTTGTGCACTACAAATAACCATAAATATATATCATCTTCTGGCCAATAATAAGATTTCCCTGAAAAAGTTTATATCATAGTCCCCATTCGAGATGGCATTTGGGCAGATAATCTGGCCAGATTATCCTGTTACATGTATTTTAAACTCATAAACGTGTAATTTATCTAAAAATTCTTTTTTTTTCACAATATATACCATCCCGATTACCACAAAATTACAGATCGAGTTAAAAGGCGAAACATGTTAGTGGGTGGTTACAAGAAAGTAAAAAAAAGGATGATGTGTGTTATGTGGTAGACAGTAGAAGTAGTCAGTGGTAGTAGGATAAAAGGGAAGAGGCAGCAGCAGCAGGTAGGGATGGATTTCTAATTTAAAGTGTAAGACAAGGTTGGATTGATTTATAATTAGGTCCACCCACTGGTTGTTAGGAGATGGAAGGCATCCATCCATAACCACAACCTCAACCTAGCTCAATGTGTGATCACCAAGCCCAATATATATATGTTGCACCCTCCATCTCCATGTATATGCATGCCTTTGATTTGAAGACAGGTTAATGACCAGGTTAACCATCGTTTGCAAGCATATTTAATTAGCTAGCGTTATCTCCTCTTTCCTAATTCACCGGATTATGTGTCCTAATAAAGTCATAATATATGCTGTTGTGATTTGTCAGTTGAGCTGTAGATGAACTCGATTAAATGCAATGCAAGAACTGAACTCAGGTTGGTGTAGAGAGGAGGAGATAGAAGGGGGGTGAGCCGGGCGGTGGACCACGCGAACCACCCATTGCAATTGCAGGAGGAATCGCTGTGCCGCCCCACCACTAATTGTTTGGTTTTTTTGGGGTTAGAGCTCTCTCATTGGGGCGTTGATGTCACACGTGATAAATCCTTTTGCTTCCATGTCTTTGTCCTCTAATGATTTCGTGATTCTGCATATCTCGCCATTAGCTGGCACCAAATTAACCAGAACCCGAATGCACGCACTAGCTGCTTCAGTTTTGCAGCAGCATTACAGATTTACAATGCAAGACAGCTGCAGATTCTCGACTCAAAATCACATAATCAATGAACTCCGAGCTAATTTCATCCGTTTTCTCAAGAAAAATCTGATCTTTTTTATCATTTTGTTAGCCATCTCTGAAGACAGATGTATATGCAGAGAGAAAGCATGCAGTATGTAGAGTATAACCCAGTGAGAGTAAGACAGAGAGAGCTAAATTCGTTTTGTTCGAAAAAAACTGATTTTTTATCATGTATGTATACCCAAGGTGGTATATGCAGATAGCCGCATCGCATAGGCTTTGTCGTAAAGAAACTTGTGGTGGTTATACCAGCAAATAAGCTCCAAGCGAGCCAAGCAGCAACAGTTGAGAGGAGGAGGAGGTTCGCTCGTCGTCAGTATAATCCTTCTCGACAGCAACTAATAAAGGAACGAGCAAAACTATTTCTTTTTGGAGGCACACATTATTCCATATTTGGTGCTGTTGTTAGTGGGTGGCCCGAGCTTTTTTATTTAGGCGGCAAGAAGAAGAAGAAGCGAAGGAGAGAGAGAGAGAGCAAACTGCTGGGGAGAGAGAGAGAGAGAGAGAGAGAGAGAGAGAGAGAGAGGAAGGAGGAGCTGAGGAGCTCTAAGCTCCCTTGCTCCCTTTTCCTTTTGAGGATCTGATTTTGTCCCCATATTGGGAGGATCGATTATCTTTCTCCTCCTCCTCTCCTCTCCCCTCTCCTAGAGCCTGAAGAACATCAGCTTTGGTGTGGTGGCAATCCTTCCCATGAGGAGCACACCCTCAGGTCTCTCTTCCATTTTCTTATTGCCTTCTCTGGTACTTGCTCCTTCTTGCTGCTGCGAGAAGCAGCAGCAGCAGCAGCAACGAATTGCTTGCGTATTCCCTGCGACTGCATGCATGAGACTGTTATTGTCCTTGGCTCCAGTTTGATGATGGAATTTCACTGAATTATGCTGTTCTTGCTCACGTGGTTGCACAAGGCTTTCTTGGGTTTCTGAGCTCTTGCCTTCTTGGATTACCGGACTAGGGCACTGCTCTTCCCTCTCAATTTTCAACTTCGTTTGGTGTTTGGGGACTTTTGCAGGGTGTATGAGACTTATGAGTCGGGCTTGTGATGCTGTTCCTTTTGTTCAGGTGCAAAGATTGCTCCTTTTGACTAACCTTGAGGTGCCATGTCCTCAACAAAGTTCTCGCCTTTCTTGGTGTATAGATGCTTGTGCAGAAATTCTTGGATTCAGAACCCATGCCTGGTTTTCTCCGAATTATGCGTTTCTTGTTTTCTTCTCAGATTGTAAATTTGAGCTTATGTATGAACAGGCCCTTGTGATTGCGGTCTAAATTCTCGTGGCTTCTTTCTTCCTTCCTTTGATGTTTACATGGTATGAGTCTTCAAAAAATGTATACATGGAAGCTGGGCTCTTAAAGGCCAAGTTTCCTGTTATTCTTACCTTTTTGTAGTAGTTCTTCTGTTGAGTTACTGCGCTCCAGACACTTTATGCTAAGAAAATATTACCAGTTTTTCATCAAAATTAAGTTCTTGCTTATTCAGCATGTGGCTTGTATGAGGCAAGCTTCTTTTTCCTTGGAGTTTTCGATCTCTTGGTTCACTCTTTTCATAATCTAGCTACAAAAATGAACTGTTTCAATCTACGAAACAGGTTGCTAAGTGTGTTTTTCTCTTCTTGCAGATTGATTGGTAGCTTGGGGAAGCATCTTTTGAGGAGTTCCAGATTATTGGTTCAACAAGGTACTCCTGACAAATGATCAGTAATCACTCAAGAGTCATATGCTCAAACCTAAACTATCCAATGCAGTTCCCCCTTTTCTTAATACTGTTGTTTACCAAGGTTAACTTATTTGATTTCGGTTTATGGTGATGTCCGATTACTTATCTTGGTTATAGCAAGAGGAACTCACAAGCAGATATTCTTATCATGTTGATAGCAAAGGAGGGCCACGAAGTCCAAAAAACTTTTTTGCCAATCTGAAAAATGAAGGACCACTTGAGCCTTTAGCCTGCAAATCAGCATGTCACATTGTCAGTTCCTATATTATCACACTTCTCGACTGAAGTTTTGCAGATGACTGCAATTTCTATCACATATAAATGTAAATCCTGCCAAACCTGAGCCTGAGCCTGAGCCTGAATTCTGGTTTCTTGCTTGTGACTGGCATTCTCTGTGTGCTTCTGCTACCCTATATAACAGTCGAACTTCTTGTTTCCATTGAACTGATTTACAAGCACCTGTAGCTATACTTCTTGACATCAGTGTGACATTTACGATGTTGGAAAATAATGGCAGAACTCCTTATTTTCAATATTTGAACTTTGTTGGGGTGTCTTATCGATCCATTTAATCCACTCAACTGCAGGTAAGTTGCATGGGATTGAGTTAAGTCTGGTTAGCACAGTCTTGATGTGCTGCTGGAAGTGTCAATCAAGTCAACGCAAAAGCTGGTTCTTCATACACATATATATGCTTTTGAAGTAATCTCAACCAAGAAGTTGTTCAAACTGTGAGAGATGGCTGCCTATTATTCAAGCCCTGGTAGCGAAAGAGACTCGCAGACCATGTACTCAAGAGACCCGGGCAATGCATCCTACCCTATGTCATCGGCTCTAGGGAACTTGATTTATCTGAACAATCAGTCTTCTGGACCTTACACGGAGTTCACCGGCATTATGCAGCCTCAGCAGAATTGCATGGACATGCCTGGCAGTGGC
>KE372673.1:271400-293612 GCA_000418225.1 Zizania latifolia
CGCGCTCCGCCGGACTCCCGCCGCCTAGCGCCGACCCGCCGGACTTCTGCCGCCCCGCGCCATATCCCGCGCCGCCAGCCTCTGGCCACTCTTGCTCAGAGCCGTCGAATTACCTCTGAAGACATGAAGACACGTGGCAGAAGATCAAGCAGGGCCCTGACCGTGAGGGTCTCACCAAATTTATTTCCTTCAACTACACCACACTGGGCCTCACCTTGTACTCCTAGCAAACTGTATTAAGTAGTAGAAGTGTAGGTTAGAGAGAGTGTGTGTTCTTTGACAAAGGAAGGACATGGTAATTACGAAGGTCTCCTCCAAGGTAGTTGCTGAATAGTGAATAGTGGAAAGGTGGTTGTGGAGTGCATGCGTGCATGTGGTACGCTGCACTGCACTGCAATTTGCAGGTGGGAAATAGATGAAGGAAAACAACGGCAGCCAATAAAAAAGATATGATTTTGATGCTCATATTACTCCATTCCAGGTAGTGGCAGTGCGCCAGTGCCTACAGAATTGTTTGCAGCTCCTTGCAAATCTTTGTAGTGTTTTACATGTTAATGTCCCCTGATATTCAAAAGCATGTAAAATCAGAATTCAGAACTGATGTTACTGAATATTCACTCAGTTTCACATGTCTTTAATTACTAGCCTCCTCTACAGAAGCTCAATCAGCAGCAGCTGTCGTAACTTTTGCCTTTTTGCGCTGAGAGGGAGCCGGCAGCTATCAAAAGGCCTGCGGCGACTGCAAGATGGGCTCCATGCCGTCCTTCTTTATCTTGCATTGTACACTGCAGTCTGCAGCTGACACTTTTCGCCTCTCTGAGTGAGAGGAGAGACAGGGCCATCAGCCCATCACCATATACTGTCAGTCATCAGATCATCAGCCCAAGCATGCAATGCAAATATGCAATGCATGGAGCAGGAGCAAAAACCCTGCGTTGTGCTAACCTGGTAGTCCAGCGCGAGTGAGTCCTTGCATGCATGTCCGTCCACGGGGCGCCTTTCTGTTGTGCGGCACCGCTTCATGGAGCCAATGTCACACCAGCACTGAAAGTCTGAAACTTTCAGTGTTAATCTCCCAAAGAGAAAAAGGAGATGATGTAGGTGGTGCAGTTACTGTACTTAGTACTTGGTCTGCAACAGTGTGTACATCTACAGTTTTTTGAATGTTGGGATTAATTTTCAGATTCGAAGATCTGAATTTCTGGCCTGCCCTGCTCTCTCTTGACGACGAGATGGTTCGCTGCAGAAAACGACCAAGGGGAGATTTGAAGGGACTAGACGACTAGTGTGCAGAGCAGGATATCTGAATATCTGATGGACCTGGTTGGATACTGTATCTTTTATCTCCTCTCGTCTCGACATCACCTATTCACCTTGCTTGTTTCTCATCGTCATCGATGAAAGCAAGAAAGAAACCAAACAGACAGCTCTGCCTGCCTGCACAAACCAGCCAGCCAGCCACCCAGTGATTGTCTGGGCAGCTGCTTTCTCTGCCACTGCCAGATTGTCACCGTGCCTAGGGACTGATGCCATGCTGCCTCTCTTGCTATTCTCTTCCGCCGCACACAATTCACCTGCAGCAACATTTTTTTCCCTGTGAAACTTGAACTTCCAAAATTGAAAATTCACAGGCCCATGAGCCGAGTAGTAACTTAACCGGTTTTGTTCGGATCACGTTCAGTAGCTTTGCCCAAATTCAGTTGGGCTGATCAATACAAGCTAAAGGTAATCAACTCAAAGACGCATATATTCTGGTTGGCCGGCCATGCCAGGAATACAAAGATGTGGTCGATCATATGGAGTATATATGCTCAGCCACTGGAATAGCATCATCCTAATGTTTCATCATCCCGAAGAATAATTATGCTTTCCTGCGAGTGTAATATTCCAGTACTGTTGCATAGTGTAGCAAGTAAGTTATCTTCCCTTTTTCCTTTAATTATTGGAGATATAGTATAGTTTAGCTAGCTGTACAAAACTACAAATATATAGATTCATCAGTTAATTAGGAGTAAGTAAGGTGACTGAACTGAACAAAGTTCAGTAGTGTGAATTAAGCTAGATCAGTATTGACGAACTGATCGATTTCAATCAAAGCTGGAGATCAGGATTACAATTAGACAACACTTGTGTGTGGCACATTACATATGTAGGCTAGTTGATGGTGCAAATTGTCATGCAGTCATTCCACTTAGGAAGTAGAGTTCATCTTCATCAGCTGGAAAACAACTAGTGTGATGATTTATTAGCAACAGGTTACAGAGAGCTTAACTAGTAGCGGGGCTATTCTCGCAGCATCCAAAGCCACCCCTGATCTTGCCCTTCCCGGCCGTTGTAGTACTCCGCGTGCTCTTCTTCTTCGCCGCGGCGGCGTCGGGCATCAGCGGCGCCGCCTCGCCGGCGTTGTCCCAGCTGGTGCCGGCGAGGGGGTCATCGCCTTTCGTGCTGACGCCCATGCAGTAGCACCGCTCCAGGGACGCGAAGAAGGCCGCGGCGATCCCGCCGCCGACGAACCCAGCCGCGCGGCCCAGCGGCCGCCCGCAGCTGCTGCCTTGCCGCCCGGGGGCATGAACGTGCGCCGGCGGCCCGCGCGTACGCGTCCCGCGCTGCTCCTGCTCGCCGCCGCGGCAGGCGAAGGGGGCGCACCTCGCCGAGAAGGATCCGGTGGCGCTCGTCGGCATCAGCTACGACGTGGGGGAGTGATGGCCACAGTAGCTAGTGGAGTGGCGAGGAGTCGCCTTCCATATATCATCAGTGCAGTGCAGGCATCCGCCCATGTTGAGTGCTTGTTACGATTTTGCCCTTGGCATCTTTGTCGACTTTGCAGTTTGCACCCAAGAGATATCGATTTCATATCGTCGTTCAACCTGGTTAGCACTTACCAGTTACCACTTGTTTATACACAGATTGTCGAGCCCAGATTTTCCATACGAGAGTAAAATATAGAGCTGCAGATGTATGCAGAATGTCTGCAGCTCAATCACACTTCTCTCGAAGAAGTATCGCCAGATTGATAGCAGTAGCATCTAGCAGCTCAAATTTGTAGCGGCCAAGATTATGGTTGTTTGGCATGCACAAAGTATGATGCTAGTGCACTTTGACCAGATTTATATGCTGGAAAACATCAAGAGTATGCTAGTATTTGTTTATTCAAATCTTCAGACATTCAGTGAAATTCATTTTCATAAATCAGCAGGAGCAGTGCTATTTCAGTTAAGCAAGGAGTACCAACATTACAGGAAGCTAGTTCGAGGACCGTTTACAAACATAGTTGTCAAGAAATTTTTAGACATCAACTGCCACGCCTTAGGATTTTCACCATTGAACTGGGCGACGGCGAGGTGCTGTCTCATCGTGCTCAGATTGAAAATGAGTAGGGGCATGCACAAACCTGCACTTGTTGAAAAAACTGTAGCAATTCAGTGTTCTGTATAAGCAGCCAGCATGAACAAGCATCGACTGACTGCCCTGAAATCTTGGCCAAAGTATGCAATTCACACAATCTGAAGCTAATCGAAAGATGTGATTTCCAATCCCTTGGACAAAATATATGCTTCTTTCAGCAAAGATGAAACACGCGTGTAAATCTGGCTGCATGAACAACAGCACTATAGAGCAGAAAACAAACAAGAGATGGACTTGAGGCAGGAGATTAATTTAAGTAATTAACTGAGATCGTCGCCGTCAAGCGTCCCTGGGGTGAACCTCCGGCGGTTTAGCTATCCTGACCATGCTGTTCTCCACACCTCCATTGGAGCTCTTGCAGGAGAGTCCACCAAGTCCAAGCCCGGACCATGTAAATCGCCGCTCGCCCTTGGCCTCCCGCGCAACACTCTTCCTTGCGCCGGCGCCGGCGCCGGCGCCGCTCCTAGTGCAGGCCAGGTACGCCGCCAGGAACGGGTCGTCCCCCGGCCGGACGGCGCGGACCTTGGAGAAGCTCCTGCTCGCCGTCAGCGGCAGCCGCCCAGGAGGCGGCGGCACGGAGAGCCGCCGCGCCAGCGCCGGCGCCTTCGCGGGGCCCTCACGGGCTCCCGCGGCCGTCAAGGCCGGCTTTTGCCACGCTGGAGGGCTCTGCTTGGACACGCCCCCCCGCTCCTGCTCCCATGAGAAGACCACGGTGGCCGCCGGCGCGGCCGCTTCTTCTTCCTGACCCATGCCGCCTCTGCAGAGCAAGCGCCTCCTGCTTCTTGGCACTGCAGAGTCCTTTTTGTATGGACAAGCTATCCTGTTCTTGGTGTGCTTCTTGGCCCGCCACAAGATGTGGAATTGACGACGACGACGACGACGAGTAGTTGGTTGGTTTTTCAACAAGCGGACAGGTGAGGAGAGGGTTTATGCGCTTAGCTATAAATCAGAAGCAGTGGAGATGGAGATGGATCATGAATGAATCATGCAGAAACGCATGCCAATCGTGTGCGCAAATGGAGCCCGCGCTATATATGCATGGAAGATAGAACGCCAACGGATTGGAACGTCTCGGTTTCTTTCAATTCTCTCTCTCGGGTATTATTATAGGCAAATTCACTGATGTGTATCATGTTTATGTGGCTTCTAAGTTCTAATTGTATTCCATTCAAGCAAAGAAATAAAATAAAATGGATTTGGTACAGAAGCAAGTAGATACAAGGAGAGCAAGCAAGCAAGCAAGGGTGTTGGAATGGAGTGCAGGGTATGTGCACTTTGGCATAAAAATTTGTGATCGATTTGATAAACACATCCAAACCTCAATCTCTTGACCTTACATCGATCAAATGGCAGGTCTGATTTAGACATTAAAACCTCCAAAGTTCCAACTTACAACACAGCAGTCAAAGAAATGTTCAGGACTTCCACATATCACATGCGCTTGTTTATCCTACTTCTTTTCAGTGTTTTTTTTAGCATCTTTCAGGCAAGGCAGTAGACATCAAGGAGTAGGAAAATATTTGTCGTGTCCGTGAAAAGGCCATAAAAACGCCAAACCATCAACTTTGACCTCAAATGACACCAGGATTCCAGGAAGGATGAGCACCAAATAGCAGGGGAAACTACAAAACAGCAACCAAATCAGATATTGAACTGTACTCTGGCCAACACTTGTTTAATGATTTGGAATATCATGCATGCAAAAACAATGACATCTGGGAGAATTTTCCTCTTGTCCCTTAATTTGTTGAATACTGGTAAAGCTTCACTAATCTAACCATGATGGTGTCATGGCTTTAATGCCTGTATATTAGTCCTAATTAAATGTGATTGTACACGACTGTTCCGAAGTTGTCATAAATTTGGCTTGTGTTATCATATTTGTGTGCTTGATCAATCGTCTTTCTTTTTTAAAGATTTCATTCTAGTCTTCATACTGAGATTGTATTCTATATGATCTTTGAATATGGTTGGAGTGCTGACTGGTCTTTTTCAAGAAAACAGGCAGCTCGATTAGGGATGAAGCTTCCGTGCTGAATTTTGTTTTGCACAATAACGTACAAGTAGATCCATCCAAAATCAAGAAGAAATCTGGCAAAATACCGTTTGCTGGAGTTGGTATGCTAAAATATCACCATGTTCTGACAATGACAAGTGGAAGCTGACCACACATGTCATTGACACAACAATGTTATATTGGCAAACTCTGAGTTTCACGTGATTGGCCGTGGGGCTAAGGGCTTATTTGATATAGTTTTTAAAGTTGATCTAACCTAACTTTAAAAAATTCTAAATTCAGAACCGTAGATAAACTGAGAGATTTAGTTAAATAATCTAGTTCTTATTTTAAACTAAAAATAGAAATTTAAACTATTTTATTATACTAAAGTTGAAGTACCATGTCTTAGTTTTCAATCAGAAAGAAACTATAAGACTATTATGTGTAGGCAAATTGTTGCCGATTAGCACACAACTCAAAAAAGGTTTTTGCAGCTGCCCCTATATATATCCTAGTTTCTACTCTATCTCTGAATTAGTCAGAGTAAGGGCATGCATGTGTCATTCTCCAGAAACTTGCAGGCTTACAGCTACATCTGTCGTGTCTGCTTCGTTTAATTGCTCCGATTGGCTGGTAAGCACTTGAATTGGCTAATCAGCAGACAGAAAAAAAACACAACTTCATACTGTTTTCTGTCCATCGTGCCGCTGTTTAGACGTTTTAATATACATGGTAATTAAGCAGGTAAGCATAATTCGTTTAGTCGACGGGTATGTAATATGTTTGAAGCAGCTTACAAGATATATGCAGCTGCTCCAGCCTCCAGGAGATATGATGCTGTTTTTCCCCCCAGCAGATTTGCTATCCTTGCTCAGATTTCTTCAGGAACAATCTATCTGCAAATTGTGATATTGATTCACAGAAAGCTGTGTGATATTACGTGTAGAGCATGATGGCTTTTGCATAATTCAGACTAGACAGAGGAAGAGAAGCAGAAACATGCAGTGTACTGTCAAACTGCGCTCCGATGCTGAAACTTGTGCGTAAATTTTGCGTTTTTACACAAGATGGAAACCGCAAGAAACGGCGTCGTCTCTTCCTCCACCAAGAAAAATGGATCCTTGTCGATTTCTAGTGGAAAAGAGTAGAGGGTGATTAATCTAATCTGATCGTACGTGTCCTCTGAATCTTCCTCTCGTAGCTGGAGTAGAACAAATGTCGATCACATATAAAAATGGATGTCCTTGTCTTGGTCGGCTGGACCGACCTGGATTAGCTGTAAGAATCTGCTATGTTGACCAGCACAACATGTTGATAAGAGTATTGGCTTCTTAATCTGGAACACCGGATTTATACACAGTTGCCAGTATTAAGTGGAAGCAATCTATTTTTGCTATGTCAATCAACGAAAACAACTGACATTACAACCACGTCAGTTCAAAGAGGTACTTGGCACAGGTGTTTGCTGTTAATGAACGACATAGCTAACAGCTTTGTTGCAGTAAGTGTTTGTTGTGCAAATGCATCTTCAACTCTAACAATAGCAAAAAAAAAAACAATGAAAATAAAATTATTGAGCAATCATCGGACAATCCGTATACAAGCCGTGTCCTATGATAAGATGAAATATAGCAGTCCCAACCCTGCTAGCTAGGATGGTCTCTTAGCATTAATTATATTATTATGTCAGCCAAAATTTGATGTGACAAAGGATTCATTGAGGTGTGTGAGAGAAATGATGTCTCATGCAAAAAACCAGCTCTACACGATATCAAATAAAGCAAAGAAGAGGATTGAAAGATGTTAGTAGGATATGTTCTCCTGCCTAGAATAGTGTTTCTATATTTACACTTGTCTTTGCTGGCTAGGCCTATACATGGCACATGTATCAATCATTTGTACCCTGCTATTATTAGCTCTAAGCCATGGTATAAATATTCTCGGTCGATACCCATTGTGACTTGAGCCTTGCGATATCTTTTTCTCATTAGCTCCACCTTTACATGGTATCAGAGCACGTCTATATCCAACCTTCCGCTATTCCGATCCTCCTCCTCCATGTCTTCCAACAATATAGCCGAATCAATGGCAGCAAGGACTGTCCCGCTGAATGCAGATCTAGCTCCTCCGCAGAGCACTTCGACTACCGACGGCACACTTGCTCCTCCTACGGCTCCTCTCGCACAAGCCGCCTTGAACATCGTCAATGTGAAGACTCACGTTGCAGTCGTATTAGACATGAAGACGCCCAACTACACCAAGTGGAGGACGTTCTTTGTGGCATTCCTCAGCAAGTTCAATCTTCTTGAACACATCAACGACAGACCTCTCCCTGTCGATGAAGCCACCTATAAGCAAGATGACTTCCCCGTACTCACTGCCTTGTACTACTCTATTTCTGGTGACATCCTCGACATAGTCATGGAACTGGACTAGTCAGCCGTGACCTCTAGCTTGCCATCGAATCCCAGTTCCGTGACAACAAGGAGATGAAGACACTATACCTGAAAGCCAAGTTTCAAACACTCATGCAAGGAGATATGTCCATCACTGACTACTATAGACGCTTAAAGAACCTTGCCGACGCCCTTCGTGATGTTGATGAACCTGTCGCTGATCGGACACATGTCCTTAATCTGATCCAAGGTTTGAGCCCCTGCTTTGTGACTCGGATAGAGCTTCTACATACGCAGGTGCCCTTCCCGACCTTCGCAAGTGCTCGGTCACAACTGTTGCTTGCATAGATGTGGCGCCCGACCACCTCCACATCTAACACTGCTCTCGTCGCTAGCCCGACTCCGGCCTCCTTTGACAACAATCTCAGCTCCAATGGCTACTACATCTTCCTCAGCGACAACCTTGTGTCCTGGTCATCTAAACGATAAATCACTCTCACATTCTAACGTCGAGGTGGAGTACCAGGCCGTGGCTCATGCCATGGCAAAATGCTACTAGCTTCTCCAGTTGCTCTTGGAGCTTCATGCTCCTCTCACCGCTACAACCGTCGTCTTTTGTGACAACGTCAGCGTCATATACCTCTCCGCCAACCTTGTTTAGCACAAACACACGAAGCATATCGAAATTGGCATCCACTTCGTCCGCGAAAAGGTTGACCTCAGCCAGATTTGGGTTCTACATGTCTCTTTTTCTCATCAGTCCGTTGATATCATGACAAAAGGGCTCACTATCTAACTATTTCAGGATTTTCGTTCTAGTCTTCATATAGTGGAACCCCACGATTCGATTGCGGGAAGTTGTTAGCAGGATATCTTCTCCTGCCTATAAAAGTGTTTCCATATTTACACTTGCATTTGCTGGCTAGGCCTGTACATGGCATATGTATTGATCACTTGTACCCTATTATTATTAGCTCTAAGCCATAGTATAAATATTCATGCCGGTACCATTGTGCCTTGAGCCATGTGTCATCTTCTTCTCATCTTCTCCACCTTTATAGAAGAGAAAAGAGAGATGAGATGGGTGATTGGATACAAATTTACTTTAAAGAAACTATCTATTGTAGAGATGATGCTTATGAGTGATATCTAAATAAAAAGAGATTAACACACTAACTATATACACTATGGGTTGTGACTGCCGAGGCTCCCAAAGACTCAAACCTGGATGAAGCAAAGATGCAATTACTTAACGTACAAGGGACCTAATTGCGACAATTTGAAGGAACAAATCCCAGTTTTATGTCACGGGAGCTTGTGCTTTACTTGTTGGCAACACACAGGTAGTAATACTCGTCCGGTCGGTAAAGGAACAGGATTGAAAAACTCTAAAGAAAAAGTTTAAAACTCAGTTCGTATTCCTCGAGAAAAGTTAAGGATTAGCAGCTCTTTTTCGAAATCGTATTTTAACCCTAGTAATTCTCTCTTGCAAATTCAACCGGAATAATGAAGTTTTTAGTTGTACAACTACATGCTTGCAGGACAGTGGACGACTTGCCTTTTCCTTTGAAACTAGGCATGGGACTTTCACTTGTGGTCGTGATGAACTGATGACGTGGATCGGTGTGTGGGCCCTCCTCCTTTTTCTTCGGGGTCTTAAAGAAGAAGAAAAAGAGAGGGAGGTTGGCTGGCTCGCTTCTTCTTCCCCTCGTCTCTCCGCCGCATCTCCTCGCCATTGCCCGCCCGCCGGCGCCCAGCCAGCCCCACTAGTCCGCCTCATTTGCTTCTCTGCGCTTGCTTCGGTTCGCCCACCCTCCTTCTCCGCCCATGCCGCCTCATTCTTCTCCGTTTCTTCTCATTCGTTTCTCGGGTCGCTTAATGGCTGTGCAGGGGTTTCTGGAACGAACGCGGCGCTTGCTGGATTCGGCGGGGATTCCGTCGGCTTGGAGGCGAGTAATCTCACCTTTTCTTTTCTTTTTTTTACCTTCTCATTCGGTTCGTCAGATTACTACTTTCAAGTAAAGGTCGACGCATAGATTGGTTCAGTTCGCGGGTTCGAGTTCGAGTGACCGGAGATGCTTCGATGTGATAATGCCTTCTCAGTTTATCTCCGCATTTTTTTCGTCCATCTCCAAGTTCGGTTTTTTTTTTCTGTTTGCGGTTGATGGGAAGAAGATGTAGCCTGCGGTTGCTGTATCTTGGACTCTTGGTGCTCGAATTTCCCATCTTTTTACTGGACATTTATTAGTTGTGGCTACTCCACTGTCTGTCGCGTGGTGTTCTGGTGATGCTGATGCTCACACGCAAACCGATTGCAGCGATCGAATCTAACCCACCTGTTGGAGTGCTGGGACAGCTTGGATTTATTTAGTTGCGGCCAACGATGTTGACGCTGCCCTCACATCATTTTTTTCATTACTAATAGAATATAAGCAGGCCTCGTTTGGGCACATGACATTGCAGCTGGAGTATGCTACATGCTAGTTGTACTACTGTGTTTCCACTGCCCTCTTTGTGTACCTCCACGCTGAGGAATTGGCTTTGCCTTGTCATACTTGTCTGGCACGTTTGGAATTCACAATTCCTCGTGATGGGATTGGTTTTCAGACATAGAAACTGCCAGTGTGATGTATCTGTTCTTTTGCACATTTTCTTTCCTTTAGATGTTGATTGCAGAGTTTGCAATGATTTATACTTTCGGGCTTAATTTGCTATAATGATCCCTTCCTGCAGGTGTGGAGGCCTGCGGCTACCAAGGATGATGCTTGTGTTTGTATTTAGATGACATCAGCTGTCTTGCGCGCCACATTCTTGCTAGGAAGGGATGAAAATCAGCGCACTTCTGACCTCTGCTGGCATCAATATTGGTCTTTGTGTGGTTTTTCTATCTCTCTATTCTGTTCTGAGAAAGCAACCAGCTAATGTCAGGGTCTACTTTGGGAGGAGGATTGCTGAGGAGCATAATCGGCTCCGTGGGGCTTTTATCTTGGAGAGATTTGTACCCTCCACTGGCTGGATAGTGAAGGCTCTGCAGTGCACTGAGGAAGAGATCTTGGCTGCTGCTGGCTTGGATGCTGTTGTTTTCAATAGAATTCTAGTATTCAGGTATACCCTAGGCTCATTTTTACCTCGATGTGTCATTTACTATTTATTATGTTGGTTCCAGTAGGTGGTATCTGATTGCTGAGTTTTGGAACATCTATATGAGTGTGAATCAGGCGAAGAAAACTTGTAGAACATAAGTTCCTAGCTTGCTGTAATGCGCAATTGCACGCTCCCTGTCTTATTTTTAAAATGATTTTTGTTCCTTATTTTTTTAACCTCAGTACCCAAATTTACACACTAATGCATTTGTTTTTCAACAGCATACGGATATTCTCCCTAGCTGCCCTTCTGTGTGTGTTTGGAATTCTTCCACTGAATTACTTTGGACAAGATATACACCATGTTCGGATTCCTTCAGAATCATTGGATATCTTTACAATCGGAAATGTGCAACTGAGATCAAGATGGTCAGCCAAGAAACTTCTTTTAGTTTTATTGTAGGGCGATTTTCCCAATGGTGAAAGTGACATTTAATCATGTCGACTATGGGAATTTATGTTGTTTTCTTGTGTTTCCTTTTAACTAGAGTTATTTGTTTCATAATTTTCTCCACTCTTAAAAACTTGAGAAATGACTATACTATGGTAGAGCAACATACATGCTTCCATTTTCAATTTGTGTGCTGGTTGCATTGCAGGCTCTGGGTCCATTGTGTAACCCTCTACATAATTTCTGGAGTAGCTTGCATTCTCCTATATCTTGTAAGGCTTTTTTCCGTATGAGTTACAGAAATCCTCTATTCCTCGTATTGAGGAGAACATTTGATAACATTGCTTGTCTGATATTTTAGGAGTACAGGCACATTGCTAGTATGAGGCTCCGTCATCTTACACGTGCTACACCCAACCCAAGCCATTTTACTGTCCTTGTTCGTGGAATACCAAAGACAACCAAAGAATCATGCAGTAATGCTGTTGATGATTTCTTCACCAAGTACCATGGATCAAGTTATCTGTTCCATCAAGTTGTTTACAAAGTTGGAAAAGTTCAAAAGATAATGGTAAGCTGTACTCGGATGGGCCACATAGAAACTACTAAACATAATTGTAATGAATAATATTGCTAATTTTATATTGGAAATTTTAATGTACAGCCTGGATAGTTGTTATCATTTACTGCTGTTAACTGTGGGACTACTATCAGGTATTGGGTAATCACTTTGGCAAACAAGTAAAACCTTATGATAGTTTCACATCCTTTCCATTTTATGCTTATTTCTGTCTTTTTACATGGGGTGGTGAATTAATCTCTAGTTCCTTGAACTGAATGTATGCCTTTTTATTTCCATATTTTTATTGCACTTTCTTCTTATGGTGTAACAAATCTAGTCATACTTTGACAGACTGGTGCAAAGAAGGCATATGAGAAGTTCAAACATTTTACAGACACCACTGTTGATCAGAGCTGTAGATCAATTACATACAGATGTTGTCTGTGTGGAGCCTCCTCAAATACTTTCCAGTTGTTGCCAACTGAGCTTGAGCAGAATCAGGAGAAAGCTGTCCTTAAAGATTCCAGCTTGAAATTAGATGATCAGGTTTAACTTGTAATATCGCAAATGCTGGTTCTTTACTAAGTTCTTAAGTAAGTATAAACCAGTAACTTTATTTGTTGAATTGTACCAGGAGTGTGCAGCTGTTTTTGTATATTTCAGAACCCGGTATGCTGCCCTTGTTGCCTCAGAGATACTTCAAACATCTAACCCTATGAAGTGGGTTACTAACCTAGCTCCAGAACCAGATGATGTGTATTGGTCAAATCTTTGGCTACCTTATAAGCAGCTTTGGATTCGCCGAATAGCTACCCTCCTAGGTTCAATTGTTTTTATGTTCTTGTTTCTGATACCAGTGACATTTATACAAGGATTATCTCAACTAGAGCAGTTGCAGCAGAAGCTTCCTTTCCTTAATGGGATATTGAAGAAGTAAGTACACAGGTCATAATGGAACTGATCTCTTGTTAGTATAACTACAAGGTTCATCTTCATATCTAAATGTTTGTAGTATGAATCATATCTCATTTAAAGTTAAAACAATACACAGGGCCCATCTGTTATGATTAGACGGATTAACAATTTAAGCAGTTAGTCTATTCAAACATGTAAAAGGGACATTGTTGGATGTTTCCTTTGCTCTGGTGGTGTTGAGACACTATTCAACATAGCGATTCATTTTTATGCAGGATCTATTGATCATTCTTTTCATGTGCAGGAAATACATGAGCCAGCTTGTAACTGGATATCTTCCTAGTGTCATACTGCAAATATTTCTATACACCGTTGCTCCGATAATGATACTATTTTCTACATTGGAGGGACCTACATCTCACAGTGAAAGGAAGAGGAGTGCTTGCTGTAAAGTGCTGTACTTCACTGTTTGGAACGTATTTTTTGTAAATGTACTATCAGGTACTGTTATAAGCCAATTGAATGTGCTATCAAGCCCAAAGGACATCCCTGTCCAGCTTGCTAAAGCTATACCTGGGCAGGTAAATAATGTTCGAGCACCTTTTCCTTAGTGCTGCAGAAAATACAAATAGTTTGGAATTCATAATAAAAGATTTATTGCATGTAAAAAGATATTGTTTTGTCCTTTCTTTAGTTCTGTTCTAACTTCTCTCTGCAATTCTATAAATTGGTTCAGGCTACCTTCTTTATCACCTATGTTCTGACTTCAGGATGGGCCAGTTTATCATCTGAAGTTATGCAACTCTTTGGTCTGATATGGAATTTTGTGACGAAATATATTCTGAGAATGAAAGAAGATACAGAGTTTGTGCCCTCATTCCCGTATCACACAGAAGTACCAAAAGTAATGTTGTTTGGACTATTGGGCTTCACATGCTCTGTACTGGCACCGTTGATCTTACCGTTTCTGCTAGTGTACTTTTTCCTTGGTTATGTCGTGTACCGCAATCAGGTGAGAAACTAGAGGTGGTATTGGAGTCTTGGACGTTGTAACGTATTTTATCCATAAATATGAATATTTGCATCAACCACCATTATTGTATGGGTAACTTTTTTGTGTGAACCTTACTGCACAATTACATTTCTCTCGTACCTTTCACTATTTATGCAATAAAATTTGTCAAGCGAATTGGGAAAAATATTTGGTAAAATAGTATTCTTATTTATTGGGATTCATTCTTCATCCCTGTTGCTACCATATGCTAATGGTATTATTTTTTGTGTTGTTTTCAGTTGCTCAATGTTTACCGCACAAGATATGACACAGGTGGTTTGTACTGGCCAATTGCACACAACACAGTGATATTTTCTCTCGTGCTCACCCAGATCATCTGCCTCGGTGTGTTTGGCCTTAAAGAATCACCAGTAGCTGCAGGCTTCACTATCCCTCTTATCATCCTTACTCTTTTATTCAATCAGTTTTGTAGAAACCGACTTCTCCCATTATTCAGAACTTCCCCAGCACAGGTTAGTATAGTTCAATCGTAGTGCATTGAACTTAAGTTAATGGGAGAACTTCCCAGAATTTCTCCCATTAAGGCATTAACTTAAGCATACTACAAAGTCAAAAATAATCCCTTGTGTGGTTGACTGCTGTGTTCTGATTGTACAGGATTTAATTGACATGGACAGGGAAGATGAACGGTCAGGAAGAATGGATGAAATTCATCATGGACTTCATTCTGCCTATTGCCAGTTCCCTGATACAGAAGATATACCCCTGGAGAAAATTCAGACTATTGGGAAGGACGAGGATCATGGTTCTAGCTCAAGTAAGTCAGATGGAAAAGAAACCTGTGAGGAACCCAAAGGGGATTTGTCTCACCCAACACTGAATGGACTTCCAGTTAGCCGTCTGCGGCATGCTGTGAAATCGATTACTTTCCTTGTCAGATTGCAGAAAAGAGGTTTATCAGAATAGAACATTGGATATCTAACCACTAGTCCCTTCATCTGTTCGTCATGAAAATGTCCAGCCACATACATCATACAACATACTCTGGGGAAAACAGGTCATGAGAGCATCATGATAACTGGAGTGCAATTTTGGTGTTTTGATCCGTTTGATATCTGAGTTAGTGACTCCAGGACATGTTAGTGTATTCAAGCCCTAGCCATGCATACATTATTGCAGTGCTCTGTAGTTCTGATACCTGAAGTTCATACTTCGCTATTTTGCTATAATGATCTAGGAATGGAGCTGTTTCTCTTCTTCACTTGTTTCTTTGATTGCCTCTGCCACCTAGCAACCCAATTACCCTCTTCTTTTTAACTCTTAACTCATCTGTTGGTGGCTTTCCAAGTTTCCATGACCAATGCTTAATCAGCTACACAAAGAAATGGCGATTTTGCCAATATATGTTCTGAGCTTTAAGGGCTGTAAGAATGTAAAACTGGGATTTCATGCCTGGTAGCTTAGCGCTTGTCCGGGATTGTACATTTGTTTAATTTAATCCATATTTGTGAAGAAGCATGTGCCATCATTTTGTATCCGGTGGCAGTTCTGCATATCTTTAGCTGTTGGGAGGCATATACCCCCATCAAACTTTACAGCCACCATCAATCAGTCTAGTCATCAAAATCTCAGGGGATTATCTTTTGTGCTGTGCCTCATAAATATATGGCATACTGATTTCAGTGAATATTTTGTGTTGTCCTTTGTGGCGCTTCCTTCCTCTTTGTTTACTATAAATTCTATCTCTCTTTAATATCTACTGTTTGCTGAAATGAATTAAAGAAGTCTTCCCATTGCTGCCATTGCATAGAACAAGGGTCTTGCAGAGAAGAGAGATGCATCAAACAGCTTTTTGTTGCCTGCCTCAAAGCATGCTTTTAGGAGTGGATCTGTACACACTTGCAGGCTGTCTGTACACAGTTTGGTTGGTGGTTTTGTTGCTCCAATTTAGCAGTCAATACACATGTGGTGTTTGTGCTGTATATGTGGCCTTTCTCAGGCAGCTCCCGGTTTATGAACCTTGATGAAAACTGTGGTGTGTTTGAATTTGATAGAAGTGTACATTTGTCAGAAGAAGAATATCACGTTTTAACTGCTGCGACCAGTCATGGAAGTCTACTCCAGTTTCCAATTTGTCTACTTCAACTTAATTTCCAGGTGTAAAGGATGACGGATCTTGCTGGTGTCAGCGGTGACCTTTGAGCTTAGAATTTCTAGACAAGTGACGATGACATTTCTTCACCTTGTTGAAGTTTTCAGAGGCTAGCTACCAGGTCCTTGACATTGAGACACCCCAATATATCATCTATCGGTTATTCAAGCAGCTGTGAATAATATCAGTGGTTCATTGGATGGCCATTCATGGTTCGATCTATCAACATGCCGTACGTCCGTACATACAAACTTGGAACCACGCAGCACGCCGTACTTAATCGCAAATTTCAGAGAGAAATGAAGCAACCAACCATCAAAAGAAAACAAGCATGAATCATACAATGCATGGATATATTCATTCATTAATCAACACGTATATATTACTGCTCCATTAAATATATGAGGTTTAAAATGCATGATACCTTTAACAAAACTACGAGATCAAAACATAATCGATCAACAACTCGATCATCTGTTACTGAATGTACATACGATGCAAGACGCATGCTTGCATTATCATCAGTAATAAGGGGGCAGGATAGGCTGCTGCTGCACACCTACTTGTAAATGATGTAATTCGCGTTGTAATTGTAGTTGGTTGTACCAATCCATCATCGTCATCGTGTCCGTGCTTTGGGCTGATGGGCCTTCGCCGCCACTCGTCCCGGTGGAACGGAAGATCTCGTCGAGTTCCGTCGTTACGCCGCTCAAGTAGCTCGTAGCTGCAGTCGGTTGACCGGCGGCGAAGACGACGCCGTCGTTGCCGAGTTGGCTCGCGGCGACGGTGCCACTAGTCGTGCGACTCGTGGTCCCTCCTCCGCAGCCGTCTGCGACGTGCATGGCGCCGATGCTGTTGCCGCTACTGGTGCAAGTAGCAACATGCAGATGGTTGGTCGTCGCGTGATGATGAAGAAGAAGAGGCGCGTAATGATCTTCGGCGCCATGCAGCTGCAGCGGCGGCGGCCTGCCGGCGTTGGAGAAGAACCTCTTCTTGAGGCGGGTGTTCCAGTAGTTCTTGACGTCGTTGTCCGTCCTGCCGGGCAGCTGGGCGGCGATGAGGGACCACCTGCTGCCGACGGCGGCGTAGATGGCGCAGATGACGCGGTCCTCGTGGTCGGAGAAGGGTCCGTGGCGGATGTCGGGGCGGAGGTAGTTGAGCCAGCGGAGGCGGCAGCTCTTGCCGCAGCGGCGGAGGCCGACCTTGCGCGGCAGCGCGATCCAGTTGCCACCGGTGCCGTGCTGCTGGATGTAGGAGCGGAGGCGCGCGTCCTCCTCCGCCGTCCACGGCCCGCGCTTCACCGCCGCCTTGTCGCAGCACGGCGACCTCCCCATCGAGATCGATCGCTAGCTAGCTGCCTAGCTCTTGCTACTTAATTTGTATGTTGGATTGTTGGATATATTGATGGCTAGACCTATTACTCATCTCATCTCGATCGAAAGAGTGATGCAACTATGCGAGAGTGCCGAGGTATATATAAATACAGCAAGATGCAAGAGTGATGATATCTGCTTGCTGACAGGTTTTTTTTTCACCTCGACTGTTTACATTAGAGCGTCAGTTAGTTTGTTGGCATAAACACCCGTGAACATTAATGCACGTACTGACTGTCACGCATGATCGTCCATCCATGATCGAGTGACTGTTAATCATAATTGTTGCTTACCTACAGGAAATTTTCCAATGTAGTCCTTTAATTTAGAACAAAGGATTGATGCTTCCTCAGTTGTTACCGGAAACCACGGCTTCGCTGACTCTCAGAGAGTTTACGAGTACATTCTCTCGGGCACTCGGCAAACATCCCGACACTCAATGAACCCGAAGAAAAGCAATCGATGAACAATTACACTAAATAAACATTCACAAAAACACTCGGCAGAATTCAAAAAATACACTCGACAAACGCTCGACCACGTGTCCCCTAAACTCGATGTAGAGAGATTTAAGAGGAAATATATGTTAACATGAGATTCATCCTTTTCAAAATTTCCTTTTGAGGTTATTTCTTTCATTCTATTCCTATGTTTTTCCTAATTAGCTTATCCAAACGACTATTTCTACAATTTTTTGTGTTTTGCATATATATTCTTATAAAAAATATTGTATTTTTTGGTATGTTTCCATGTTTTTGGAATTATGCATTCTGAAATAAAAATTTTTATAGAGGTATCAAAATTAACACTGAAAAATGTGATACTTTCAGTAAAATCACTCTTCTGAAATAGCCCTAAACCAGCCGGAGGAGCGACTATGCCTCTGGCACACAGATTAGCTAGAGATTATATTGATAATTGATCGGCCGTACGTTCCTTGTTAGGCAACTGGCCGGCCGCCTCTTCAAAGTTCAAACTAATAATTAGCTCGTTCTATCTGCTATATGATATTCTTGTCACGATCGATCACTATCTTGACTGAGAAAACACAGGCAAACAGATCAAATTTTATATTTGGATCAGACTCCCAGCCTCTGCAAAGTTAGGGGGGAGATGGAAACTTGAGTTTGCAAAAACTGCATCATGTGTCCCATCGCACATTGCAATCTGGTGATCACTCTTCCGTCTTCCATCTGAGCAAGAAAATCAAACTTACGAGATTCTGTTTCCAGATGGTCATGCACGTTCATGAAATCTGATCACTGGGTCTCATCACACTTTCAGTCTCAAGATGAGAAATAATGGGCTAAATCTGCCGTGGATAATGGATTATAGATTAAACTAAGTTTATAAAAATTATTCAAGGGCCTGTGATATTTGGGTTTAGCTTTGTCGCTGCTGCCTGTCTTTTGTATTGCTCAGTTACAAATTTGGGTTCTATCTAAAACGGTAACTTGTAAGAATAATCTATCGGTTTAATAGAACTGTTTGGCTATATATTCCCTTTATTATGGTAATTTGTCACTTTCAAAATAATTATCTTAATTATGATGGCACTCAAAATAACAATATATAGAACCATTTAGATCAATGAATGTGGAATATGATGATAAAAGTATGAAGTCAGCTTCTTATTAGCAAATTATCAGATCTCTCGAATAATTGAATTAAGAAAAGAGGGTGCTACAAGAGCTATTGTGATATACACAAATATATAAAATGTAATGTTAATGACGACTTCGATATATTATAATGTTGGATATATAACAAGGAGAAGATTAGAGTACTTGTGCAGTTGTGCTTATGTGGCAGTAGTTCAAAACAAAACAAAAATTAAGCGTACTAGTAATCGAGAGATAATCCACAATTGACAGCCGTTGGTTTGTATCGGATGCGGTGGTTATGCATGAATGCCTAGTTTTCCTGCCTGCCTTGATTTGATTTGACACCAAGCTGCAGAGTCCAGACATGCACGCAAAGGATGAATTTTGCATCCCCGGGTTTAAAGGCCCAATCCATATATTCATCTGTCCATCTTCATTTGTTCCCTCTTCATTCACTATTTGTCGAGTGTCGTGCCACCGAATATTCTTCGCCGAATATAATATTTGGAGAACTCTTCACCGAGCCAAGGGCACATAACAAATCAACTGTTTTCTATAGTGATTTGTTTCCTAGTCAGCTGCTATGTCGACCATCGTATCTAATACCAAATTGTTACCTGTATTTTAGTTCACACAGATTTATTTGATGTTTAAGGATTAGGTTAGTTTGAGAATATGATATGATAGAACAAAATCTCTTGTTGTATGCTCCTTGGACGATAAGCTTATTTGTTTTTAAGTGAGAGAGATAGGGGGTGCCTGTTTGTGTATGCATTTCGTTAATTATATGGTGAGCGTCTCTATCAGAGCTTTGTCCTTGGCCGTGAGAGGTCGCTACACACTCTCGCCTAGGCGAGCACATGAGTTGCGACAATTATTTTTTACAAGCTTGAGGGAAATATTTTATGTATCTTATTTATGAGTGATTTTATAGTAATTTTGATATATATTGGTGTCTTAAATACTAAGAGGTACTAAAACTAATACTAAAAATTATGACACCTCTTAATACCTCGTCAAATTCAGTAAAATTTCTCCTTATTTATCTCTAACATGAACACCCTCGAAATAGGATTGCCCACCCACTCCGTGGCACCAAAAATATATATTAAATATTCACATGTCCATCTTAATTTTTTGCTAGTTGCATGGTTTATTCTGGTACTACACAAAAATAGATTGGTGCGACCAACTAATCCAAATATAAATGCATGCGTGCCAAAAATAGGTAGCATCTCATGTCTACAAATTAAAAGATGGGTCTCAAATGCTAGCGCAAATAATTAACTAAGTAATCCCGGCTCCTCCAAATTATGTTGAACAACATGCGGCGCCACCACCACCGCCACGCCACGGTGATCGCCGTCGTGCCCTGCCTTCTCCTCTTTATCGCCTCCGGCAACCTCGCCGCGGCACAAAAGTCCTCGGAGTCGGCCTTTTATGGCGCCCAAGCCGTGCCGCTAGAGCCAATCTCGGAGGAGGATGCCGCCGCTCTGCTCACCGGCGGGGCACCGCAGGACAGGCCGGTGGAGCCGGAGTACAACCCTCAGCAGGACATTCCGGTGGTGCCGGAGTACAATGCACAGCAGGTCAGGCCGGTGGTGCCCGAGTTCAACTACAATCCACCGCAGCTGCCATTGGAGGAGGGCGTCATGGCAAAGCTGCCGCCGCTAGTAGCTAAGCCAGTGGAACCAGCTGCTTATCCCCAGTTCCAGCCGAGCACGCCGCCGGCGACCAAGGACAAGGCAGCCTTCGCAGGAACTCAGACGACGCCGGCAGTGTCGTCTTCCAATGAGCCGAGCGACCAGAGCCAGGGCGACGGCGGCGGGCAGGCGTCGTCGGAGCCGGCGAACGGCCTGAACGAGAAGGCCATCAACGACATCGTGAAGGAGCACAACGTGTTCCGCGCCAGGGAGCACGTGCCGCCGATCAAGTAAGCTCCTTTCACGCCCCCAGCTTAACAACTAATTAATGGCGGACGGCGGCGGGCAGGCCGTCTCGAAGCTGACGATCGATGCCGGCAATGGTGGCTAGGTGGAACGCGACGCTGGCCAAGTACGCGCAGAAGTACGCGGAGGAGAGGAAAGGGGACTGCAAGCTGGAGCACTCGACGGGGCCGTACGGGGAGAACCTCATGTTCGGGGAGGGCAAGAACTGGACATGGAAGAACACGGTGGACATGTGGAGCGACGAGAAGAAGAGCTACGACTACAAGTCCAACAGCTGCAAGTCCGGCGAGATGTGCGAGCACTACACCGCCGTCGTCTGGAGGAACACCACCAGCGTCGGCTGCGGCCGCGTCACCTGCGTCTCCGGCGACACCGTCATGGTCTGCAGCTACTGGCCGCCCGGCAACTACAACGGCGTCAAGCCCTACTAGCTAGCTTCCTCCGTTGCTCCTCCATCCATCCACCATGCATTATACTATTATTATCATCGATTCGATCACCATGTCAACATCAAATTAAACTAAGCCATGCGTCCTGCATTATGCATATTGTATTGCACCGTTAACGAATGTACAATTAATACGACGCGCGTACTCTCGGTGATTTAATTGTTGTGCAAACCATTTCGGGGATGTGTGAACCATTTCTATTAACCAACTTCTTAAACCTAATTAATAATCTTGCTGAAATTAACTCTCTGCTTTTACATTGAAAAACAACTCGTTTGGTAGAGATTATATATGATTCTACTTTTTATCGAATAGTTTGATGTTGAAATAAACAAATTTAATATAAAATGTCGATAGATAATCTAAGATTTTTTTTGGATAATTTTTACGGGCAAATATTTCGAAATCCATACCAATAAGCCAGCTAGAAGCTTTTGGGCGTGTAGCCACGTAGGCGTGGCCATGTAGGAGTAGTAAAAAAGATCTGCCACATGCCCACGTCGTTGACCATCAGTTGACTGTTCAATCCTCCACATCAGCCGAGTTGCGCGGACAGAGGGTATCCCAAATCTTAACCGTCCACCTAAAATATTAACGGCTGTGATTCGTTCGTTTGCCTGTTAAAGCAAAAATCGGGCGAGGAGGCCATCTCCGCCATCAAATCCTCCGCCGGCGTCGTCCTCGCCACAGCCGCCGGCCGCCGCCGCATCCTTCGCCCCTCCCCCTCTCTCCTCCTCCTCCTCCTTCCGAGCTGAGCAGCTTTTCAGTCACAGATTCACTCACACCTGACCAGATCGCGCCCTCGAAGCGCTCGACGCATTGCCGCAGAGGAGGCCGGGGGCATGGCCGACGGGAGGAA